>JAZHYW010041392.1:0-63233 GCA_037355805.1 Ixodes ricinus | reverse complement strand
ACCATAGTTTCTTAAGTAGTACATTATAGTTGTAGTAACACTTGCGTCCGAAATGCCTGTCATAGATTATGCCTAGGAAGCGTCTTTGAACACGCTTCACTAGAGCATGACGCAGTGTGGTTGATACAATTCCAAACAATTGAAGCAAACTCCAGCTTTGTACGCACTAAGCAACAAAATAAACTGACGAGACAATCAGGAGAATAAAATTGCCTCGTAAACCAAAATATCACTCCACGATTTCTAAGAGAGGCATTCCATATAGCTGAAACATGAATATTAAAATTTAAATATGAATCAACAAAAATTCCAAGATCACGAATGACGGACAATCGGGAGATGACACTGATGTCTATTGTGTAAGGGAACACAAGTGAATCTCGCTTTCTAGACAGGGACATTATTTGTTCGTCTTTGCTCAGTAGGAAAAAGATGGTTCATGAAACATCACCTTGAAATTGCCAACGCGTCATTCTGAAGAAGTTTGCACTCCGAGTACGAACGAACACAGCGAAAAAGTTTGATGTCGTCGGCAAATAGTAATACTTTAGAGTTTTTCACGCTATGAGAGATGTCGTTCACAAAAATGAAGAATAAAAAAGTTGACCAAGGTTGCTTCTTGGGGCATTCCGAAAGGCGACAAAAATTTATCAGACATGAGCCCTGACAAAAACAAAATTTTTACGACATGAGAGATCACTTTACCTAAACCAATGGCAGTACGTTGGACACAAACCATAACTATCAAGTTTGGTAGGGAAGAATATTGTGATCAACCTTATCGAAGGCATTCGTCATATTAAAATATATTGCATCGACTTGTGCCTGGTCACGAACAAATGGAACAGTATAATCTAAAAAGAGCACAGATTAGATTGAACCGACTTGCCATTCAAAAATCTGTGGTGCTCGGGGTTTATTTTTAGGCTGAATTAACTGTACAGACGTTTGTGTGTTACCATCTCAAAAACCTTGGAAAAACTACACAATAATGAAACGGGACGGTAGTTGTTTACAATACTAGGATCGCCTGATTTATGAATCGGAACAACTACGGCGCTTTTCCAGATAGACGGAAATATTCCTGAACAAAGTGATAAATTAAATATGTGTAATAAGACACGAGAAAGAAGCTCTGGACATCCTTTCACAATAAAACTGGGGATGCCATCTGTACCACAAGACAGCTTCGGTTTCATTTTAAAAATGCTTTCCTTAATTTCAACTTCGTCAAATGAGGTAAAAGAAAGAAAATCTAATCTGCTTTGGCACGTCGTGCTACCGTCAGTGACTGCCGCAGAACAAAAACAAAATTTAAAATGCACGGCAAACTTATTGGCAATTTTACTTGGATCACATGTGTAACCAGAATGATCTCTTATGGGGATCATATTATGATTTAGCTTCTTTTTTGATGATAGATACTTCCAAAAGATTTTTGGCTTCTTGTGCATATCGGTCTCATGTACAGCCGTATGCATACTTTCGATCGTCTTGCTTTAAAAATCCATTTTGACAAAGCACGACACTCACTAAATTTCGAGTACCACTTATGCAGTCCAGATTTTGGAAAAAGACGAAGATATTGAAGCTTACGTCGTAAGCAACGCCTGAGCTCCCTGGAAAACCATGACGGGTACTTGTTTGCCCTTCCCCCCAAAAAAAACGCTTAGGCACGTATTTACCTATGGCGCTCGAAACTACTGTTGTAAGAGCCTCAGCAGTCCAACTCCGCGCAATTATCATTCAAAATTGGTTGCCAGTCATAGCTCTGCAATGCTGAAGTGCTTGTACACATTAAGGTAATCTCCTTACTGTACAAAAATATTCCTGGCATCACGAGCCTCGTTGACGCAGCGGAAAGAGAAAGGGCGCAACAAAAGGTGGATGGAAATTATCAACACGTGTTAAGGGGTCCACAATTGGCAAGATCCAAACAATTGGCGAGGAAACTAAAACAAGTTCAAGTATATTTCCGCTGAATTCTGGATAATATTGCTTTGTACAAATCCATTAAAATAAATAAAATCTAACAGGCTCGATACTTTCAGGCTGGTGACCTTGCTCGCCAACGAGCAATGACCTGCCAACAAGTCAATTTATGGCAAATTAAAATCCCCATATATCTCAACACGGAACTTCGTCATGTCAAGCTGTTGTTCTAGATTTTGAAAATGACCTGCAAAAATCTCTGAGTCAGAGTGTGGATGCAAAAATAATATTTCCCTATTAGATAATTAAGCCTGTCACAGGACGTAACCTCAACTATACAATTCCGGGTAAGCCTCCAGGTCATTATCTTCTACATGCACACAGTGACGCGTCCACGGCGGTTGAAACACCTCCTCCATATCTCTGTCTCGCAATGGCATAATTACGGTCTTTTCGAAATACTGTATATGAGGGTGGAAAATATTGAGAGCTAGTGATACTGTCCTATATGCCAAGTTTCAGTAAGGCAAACAATGGTGTATGGACTGTCCACAATTTCCGACATAGACTCGGTGGACTTCGTTCTAAGGCCGCGAACGTTCTGGTAGTACAGCTTGCATTCCATAGCAGATGGTTAAAAGGTTAAGCATTTACATCGACCACTGTCACCGATGTGACTCTAAGAATGCCAAAAAAGGGCGAAAAAGACATTTGGTTGGCCAAATGTCCCGTACATTGATAGACAAAGTTAAGAATAACCCCAGTTTCTTTCTTCACAAGTAAATAAAATTGTGGGGTTTGGTCCGAACAACAGACGTGGACGAATACTAGTCTATTTCTCGATATATCTCCATGGAAAAGCAACACAATATAAATGTTAGCCTGAATGACCAGTTATTGAACTCTCTGAAACTGCACAAGTTGGCAATGATTCACAATATCTATTATGTATTCAAAATGTTCTTCATTCAGATTATCCAACAGCGAGGATGAAGACGTTTATGCCATCCCTCCCATATACCCGGAAAAAGGTACCTAATTGGCAAATTCACAAGCGTTCTCAATCAGGTGACTCACAAACTCATGGTTTAACAACGGGAGCAAAACAAGAAAAGTTGTACTCACGACAGATATTATCTGGACGGGCAGTTTAACATCAAGCTGTCAAATAATCACTATCATATAGTTGAGGTTAGTAACATAAAATTACCACACGGGCAGCAATGACACATTTCTTCATACCGCTCACAAATGGGACCAGGCCATGTGACTACTTGAGAGTTAGAGAACATACGAAAGAAAATGGAACATGTATAGGAGTGTTTCATTAAGAAAAATAAAAATAATAACGAAGTGATGAAACAAAATCAAGCTACAGGCACTAACACAACAAAACACGGCCTCGGGGATGACGGGGATAGAAATAGGAGAAACGGTCAAATATTATTGGACATTGCCTTTCCGGAGCACGTATGGCGGTTTCACAGACGGGAGAACTTCATCGCCGACTAAACCTCTAGTCAAGCCGTACTAGGTGAAGGACTGCCTCGATCCCTTCCTTGCAGGAGGCCAAGGCTGGTTGTCTGATCTTGGAGTGCTACCGCCTCCTCTCGATTATGCTAAATAAACGAAGCAGGGTTCGCATCGCGGTTCGCGGTTCTCATGTCGGCTACTCTTGTTCTCACTATCTCCCGCCTAAGCAGGGTGTTTCAACAGACTTTTGCCAAGACACAAAACGCTGGTGCATGCTACGCCTCCTAAACCAATGCAACCCCCCCCCCCCCCCCCGGGCCTGGGGGAAGGAGCCCTAGCTCTGGGACTTCTCTCAGGAAAGGGGGGGACATAGAGGGTGTAACGTCTCCTAGCCTTCCCCACTTAAGATGGGGAGCCTTTGGATCGGCTTCTGTCACCCGATGGTCGAGGCGACCTTTTTAAGGGGAAGGCTGTCATAAAGGGTAGCGTCCTCTCGACTCTTTCTGGGTAGGGCGGGGGGGGGGGGGTCTCCTTCGGTTACTCCCGTTATAGAGGGGCCTGCTGTAAGAACGGCTGACTGCTCGTTCATTGATAAGGTCAACAAAGGTTATCTACAGATATTTACATTAGGAACGTCCGGCATCGTCCGCTTATGTCCAGGCCTCAATCTTACACCTCGTGCATTCGTTTTTTTCTCGGGATCCCGCTTCTTCTTCGTCTTTGTCGGGATGCCCGATTTCGCATAATAAGTTTCAACCCACTCCCCGCGAAAAGAAGAAAGTTAATGTGTCCTCGTTGTCAATTTGAATGTTGAAAGAAAATAACGTTTTTTATTATTTTCCGGGGTCTGATTGACGTTACTGTAATCGGAGCGAAGCGTCCGTAGCGTGGAGATGACCTCTTCGTTATTTATGTCGTGTTGTTGCACGTCATTTCTACCGTTCTTGTGGCCTCCAGATGCGATCTCTTCTTTTGCGTGATTTCGCCAGCAAGTTCTCCCTTCGCTAATCCAGAGAGGCTTCAACCGAACTGAATAGCCTCGTGTAGCCGATCCACGGGCTGGAGACAAAGCACAGAGTGTGAAACAAGCCTTTTTCTGATTTCCTTTAGAGCTCTCGTTTGTCGCTGATGCATTGCACTTATTCGTTTTGTTCTACGTTTTCGGTTTGGTCTGTCTTGCCTATAGGTTCGTTTCTTCTGCTGAATAGTTTGTCTGAGTCGATGTTTCCTTATGTGGTTAGTAACCTCGATACATTTTCGTTTGTACCTCTCTTTTCTTCTTTTGCTGGCTCGTTTCTCTTCTTTTGTCAGGTCGCCGCCTTTCATTTTTATATGAGCATGAGCCAAAACAACCTGCTTCACATTCTCCCGCTGAACCAGTTATGACCAGCTTGTTGGTCAGCATGGACACCGTAGTCGTCATTGCCGTCGTTTGCGCGCAACAGTCGTCCAGTGGCGTGTTACTCACATCTGTAGATCCAGTCGGTACGCGCCTGTGATTCCTATGTTATTCCAGGTGGTTTTCTGTGGCCAGAGGACGGTCGGCGTAGTTGGTGGACACTAGGGCGACCGTTCCGACTTCGTCATCTCTGGTGCGGGCTGTCACGTGAAGGTCACTTGGTTTCACGAGGTATTATTGCCTAAAGGAGCTTGTATCTGATGTATTACGTTGTTTCGATAAGTGCTGGTTTCCTTCCTTGACTTTATCCGGTTTTGTCACCCGCTGATTGACTAGTTCAGCTTTAAACTTCAGCATTGACAGGTGTCCCAAGGTGCGGTCATTTAGTTCTATGATGTAAGTATATTCTTCTTCAAGTTCTTCAGTGGGAATGAATGGCTCGATGGTATCGTCGAGGTACTTAGTGGACATTCGTATTGTTTCAACCTCTTAATGATTTCGTTAAGTTGTCAGCCTGTCGTTGTTCCCGGCAAGGCATTCTCAAAATGATCAAAGAGAGTCGTTACCTTGGCGCGTAAAGCAGATCTTTGTTGCAGAAGGTATTGGATGTCGACATCGTTGAGGGTGATATTGTCTTGGCCGTCCGTTGCAGTGGTAAAAATCTCGTTCTTCTTGCCGGCCGATCGTTGGTAAGTTGGCTGTGGTGACCTTTCGTTGATGTGTCCAGTCAGGTTCTCACCGTTTAGTTAAGCCATCTCCCGGGTTTCGGCACCGTGTTGTAAGAACGGCTGACTGGTCGTTAATTGATAAGTTCAACTGTGTTTATCTACAAAAGTTTACATTAAGAAGGTCTGGCATCGTCCGCTTATGTCCAGCCTGAATCTTACACCTCGTGCCTTAGTTTTTTTTCTCGGGATCCCCCTTCTTCTTCGTCTTTGTCGGGATTCCCGCTTTCACATAATAAGTTTCAACAGGGCCTTCACATTGGGGCGCACTCCGGGGAGCCGAGAGATATAAAATTGATCAGTGTGGCAGGAACGCTTTGCGCATTGTGGCCTTGCGGGGCTGCCAACCCACTGTGATTCATGCTAATGAACCAGTAGAGAGGACGGACGGGGGTGTTTGGATCGTATGGGCTCTCCCCGTTAGTATTTCCCAAATTGTTCCTTTTGCTGTTCCCGTTTTTTTTCCACCCAAATTGCCTTTTTGGTAAATTCAAACTTGATCCTAGGATCCAACTCATCTATTTCAAATTGGCATTAATATCGGTAGTGCCCTCGAGGTAATACCGATTGAGGCAATTTTAATTTTCAATCTTTTTCACAAGCCTCGACCTACCAAATCTTAAACCAATGCAGTATTTTTCACGATAATATTGAGCATGCCAAGAATGTTTTTCGATGTGCGAATCTGATATTTGCGTTATGTCCTATCTTAGGCTCTTTGCTGAAACTTTAATTACATGACAGTTTGTTTCAGTCGATGCACGCGGTTTCAAGGACAAAATAGCTTAGTTCACCTTCTACATATTTTTGTTTTTCATTTGTAGTTGTATGAACCGGGCACTGAGGGATATCAGTAAACAAAAAGCTTTCCGTGGCCATAAACATGTTTTCGAGAATATATAGCAAGCTGCATCAATATTACCGTGATGACAGCAGATGTTACTAAAGCATATCATATGTATCCTTGAACTTGTTTTTCTTCCGTCCGGGCACCATTAAAAGTAACCTACGTCAGCACTAATTACAAGTGCGACGGATAAGCGAAAACATATTAAGTGGGAGTCATCCCAACGAGCAGTAAAATAGAGCCTTTCTATGTAGTGTTCCTACGTTCTCATTAAACGCTCTGAAATATTTTGATGATGAGAGTTAAATTGACTTACGCTGAAAACAAGAATGAAAGTTTGTAGCCGAATTTAGTTTTACCATTATTCTACGTTCTGATTCATGCCCTACATAATGGTGCACATGTTTAATGCCGGAGGTATTTTGAAATAGGCCAACAAAAAAACATAACAACCCAAGGAAGGAGAAAAAAAACCTATAAGGAAGGGATGGCACACATCAAGGCTGTTTCTTAGGTTTAGTTATGCCAACATTTCACCAGCTTGCCTGCGCACTAACCCTTCTTTCAGAACAAAAAGTGTATTCTGCTTAGTGCGTAGTATTCAAGATCCACAAATTGTGGTGTTTTATGTTAAAAAAAACAAATTTGTATGCTCCTTTCCAAACGTCTGTGACCCACCAGAAACCAAAATTAGAGACTTCAAGCAATGATCAAGGGGCCTTTTATAACACGATAGTGATGACATTTTTTGCGAGCGGTACAGTTCAACCCGAAAGTACTATTGCCCAAGACAGGGGGATTTTTTTTCGTATTTTATTAACAATGTATGGTTTTCTTTTGACGAGCATATTCAAATCTGCCTTCACCTATTTGCATCACGGTACTAGATCGTAGAACATTTGCTTTGGTAAATCAATTTTTGTGGATACTTGAAATTCGGTACGTAGCATTGCCTGCACGCTGTATTTCAAACTGCCGGAAACACATCTCACCTCTCTCCTCAATACTCAGTTTGAAGAAGCTCACAAGTGACGTTTTAACTGTTATTTTAATATTTATAATATATTAAGTTTTCAATCGTTATATAGCCGTCTCAAGCTGAACTCCATTCCACTTTATGTCTCCCCGCAGACAACCCAATAGTCCGATGAAGCAAATCAACATGAGCGAAAAGTGCATTGTCGCGGTACTTATCGCTCTTATGTGATTACACTCAGCGTTTAAAAGCAATCAAGCAAAAACAAAATGGCAGCGACCTTTACTTTCAAAATTCTGTTATGCATAAAATGGTTTATAATAAAGTTATGGGCTGTATTCGGGCTTGTTGGTGCATAATACTCTAATAGGGCCAGCTGAAAGTAGGAAATTAGAATATAGTGAGGCCGCAGGAAATAGAATATAGAGAGGACAGACACACCAGCGGTATGTTGGTCGCTTTTTCTCTTTATATTCTATTTTCCAACGTTAAGCTAATAGGATGATAGGAAATTTGATTTTTTTAGTTTTCCCGCGAAATATAGCGGGAACATACATTGCTGTATAGTTCACGTGACGTCAGGTTAAGTGACCACTTTCCCCGCCAAATTTAGTGGGAAAACTTAATTCATGTCTTAGGTCAGGTGGAGCCAGCTTGCTCATCCAATTTAGCTGGAAACTCAATAGGTGTATGGGTCATGTGACATTAATATTCCCAACAAATGTTGCGGAGAAACTGAAGGTCTATACATCACAGGACATCAATCTTTCCACCAGATTTAGCGGGGAAACTGAATTGGTGCAGAGGTTCCGTGACCGTGAGGTCACCCGATATCAACAAAACTGCACTGGTGTATACGTCACACATGACTTCAATTTCTCCCGCTAAATTTAGCTTGAAACGCGCGGACGCGCGGACGGACAAAAATGTGCGATTGAGGGGGGGGGGGTATCGTTGAAAAGCATTTCATGCTTTCCAAGCACGGCATCTCGGCACGTTCACGGCGTGGCATTGGTTTACTTGGTGACGGGAAATGAGCAAAGTAGATGGACGCCGTGACGATGCAGATTTGGCACGGCTTGCTTATTTCCATCGGTTCGTAACGTCAGCTACGCGTGGACTTATTGTGGAGCTGAGTATAGTTTTCTCAAATAGGTTCCCTCTGCTTTCACGAGAACACCTAACGGCGACCTTAAGGCCATATTGTATTCCATCCTCTTTTCCAGCGCTCCATACGAAAGACGCTATTCCACAGGGGCTAATTTCAACATTTGCGTCCAAGGTTCACCGACTGAGTTATAACTCCTTACGTTTGTTTGGGACGAGCTGCGTGGAGTAGAAAGGAGTTGGCTTCGCTTGCTCACGACACTTGAGTGTTCCCGTTCCTGAACAAATTCCTTACCTTTTTAGCTACAGCGTAGACGGACATAAACTTAACAACGTCTCAGAGTACAAGTATCTGGGAATTACCATTTCGAATAACTTGTCCTGGAACTCCCACATTGCTTCTGTTACCTCCAAAGCTACAAGCAAACTCTGGCAACTAAAAAGATCACTTAAAGTCGCAACCCCTGAAGTTACATTACTGGCATATAAAACGTTAATTAGGCAAACACTGGAATACGCACGAGTCGTCTGGGACCCCTACACAGTAGTCAATATAGAAAAATTGGAAATGGTGCAGAGAAAGGCCTTAAGACTTTTTTTAAATAAATATGGGCGGTACGATTCGCCGATATCATTAAAGGGACACTGACAGGGTGTTTATGCTCGCCGAGGTTTTTAGTTGTACATGACATATGAGAGCCCAACTACCCAGAACACAATTGTGCGACTCGAAATTCGGTTTCTTCGCAAAACGCGATCAAGTCTGGCCGGTTCGAGTCTCGCTCACTCTCTTTTCCGGGGTCACGGGCCGTTTTCTAAGGTATCAATGCGACCACCAAATTTAATGAAAGTCGTTGGTCACTGAACGGCACACACTCAATATTAAAAATAGAAAAAACTATGAAACCCATTTTTTGTGGCTTCTAAAAAGCTGCAAATACGTTGATTGAGAAAAAAGTTCCACAGCGAACCGGAAGCATTCTGTGCGTGCGTCGTTTCGCGTATCGTGGGACTCGCGTGGACGGCGATGGCAGCGGACGACGGGCGTGGGACCTCTACATCAGAACTGACATTCGCGGTACCGGCGAATTCTGTCTGCCTTTAAAAGAGAAATTGGGGACTGATCGAAAGAATTGGCATTCATCCCGTACGACACGCCCGACCACCGAGCTGATTTGCACGAAGACGTCGCCGAGCCGTCGCTGCCTTCTCGTGGCTGAAGACATTGCTCGAGCAAACTTCAAGCACGACGTGTCTACTTCGAGTTGAATATGCACGCGTACGATTTCTTTACTAGGTGCGAATGTCGCCTATGTGTGGTGCTTCCCGACTTCGACCCGGGAGTGCTTTTGCTGGGGAAAAATCAGCAGCAAACTTTCCAACTTACAGTTTACTGGCTGAATTATAACTAAGGGAATAGATTCCGCAGTAACTCAGTCGGAACGACGTCGGATTCACACGCGGCAGGACCGGGTTCGATCCCCAGTGATGGCGTTTTCTCTTTTCTTTTTTTTTTACATTTTTTGATGTTTACATTTCTTTTGTTTTTTTTACAATTATCACTGAAGAAACAAACAAAAATAACAAACAAATGTTGTTGACGAAACGTCGCTGAATTAAATGGGATGGGATTTCCTTTTTGACACCTGCGAACTCAATATTCATCACTTTCCACAAAATGCAAGGAGCATATAAATCAGGTAGCGTCCGCTTTCCGAGGCGCAGTGGCGTCACAAGGGGGGTGCGGGGGGGGGGGGGGGTCGGACCGCCCGGGTGCAGCGCTCCGGGGGGTGTCGCGACGGGCCGGTGGAGGGGGGGGGGGGGGGGGGGAGTCGCGGCGGGCGACGAGCGGAGGGAGTGAGGGGGAGGCAGTTGCGGCGGGACCAACGGCAGCCAGCCATTGGTCCCGATCGTGTTGATCTTTCGGAAACTGTCGCACAATGCCACTTTTTTTCGGATGCAGGACATGTGAGCCAGTTCTTCACGCAACATCTTGGGTGTATTCTTTTCGGAGCCGATCATGGAAATTAACCACGGGCACTCACTACCCATCTCCAACTCCTCAATGTACACAACAACTCAACTTGGAGTACAGAACAGCGAGCGGAGCATACATAACTGCCAAAGAATCTCGCGGCAAACAGGTCCGCATGTCGTCCGCTACGCAAAGGAAAAAAAAAAGCGCACGGTCGGGTGTAGCCACGTGACTTCCGCCACTCTCTCCTCTCCACTCCTCCGACCTCCGTCCGCGGGTTTCGGTTTCGGTTTCGAGCAGTTGCGTCTTCTGGCTTTATTAAAAAAATACGCTACTCTGTTGCGAAATATTAATTGGGTAGTCCTCCGACGCCATAATGAAGCGCCTGGCAAAAAATTAAAAAAAAAATATCTTTGGGGGGTGTCAGTGTCCCTTTAATGAAACAAACAGACCTGACTCCTCTCTCCACCGCGCGGTAACTGACAGGTTGAAAACTCTCTTTCAGATCACCACAGACAGCCTTCACATCAACTCGGACAACATGTTTAGCTTCTCCACCAGAACTAACACTAGACCTTCACACCCAAGATACATGAATAATTTCCAGGTCCGCATAAAGTGTTTTAAAAATTCGTTTTTTCACGAACTATATCCGATTGGAATAGCCTTCACCCCAGCATCACTAATTCAGATTCCCTTGAAAACTTCCTGCACCGGCTGGCCGCCTTATAGCAAGTGACTTGCTCATTATGTCGAAATGTATTCATTTATATATATTTTTTTTGTAACCCGCTTCTACGATGGTATTTATTAATGTTAATGGTATTTTCGTATTTGCAAGATCCGGCCTACGTACCGTTTCCGCGTGTAATAGCGTAACACATTATTTCGAGCCCATGGCAAAATTATCCCTGCCTACAGAGTTATAAAAGTATATGGGGAGAAACCGAGGGAAGCAAGGAGACGATGGCTCGCGGTGACGTCAGTACGTCGAGCTCTTGTTGGGATGATTAGGGGGTACACCTAAAGCTAGCTGCCTTTGTCTCCACTGCACTCGTCCAATGCGTTCAAATGCGCAAACCAAACGCCGGTCGCCGGCGTTGCGCGTTCTATCGCGGCCCACGAGTGCAGTGGATACAAATGCAGCTGGCTTTGAGGTCCACCCACTAGTCATCCCAGCCAGAGCTCGACGCACTGACGTCCGCCCGTGTGCACTCGTCTCCTTCTCTTTCTACAGTTTTGGCCCGCATGTGAGTTTGTCAGCGCTAACCTGGCGGATGTCGCCCCCGTGTTATCTTTGATAGAAAACTGAAAACTGCTGGTGCAGCAAATGGCAGAAGAAAAAAATAACCACGCAAGCTAAATCACTTGAGCAACGGGTGTGCCCGATTCGAAGCCAATATCTTCCAAGAATAATTACTTTCGTCGTCGGCGTCGTCGGCGTTGAAAGCAGTCCTAAAGGGCTGAAACACACTCAGACAAACCCCAAAAACGGGGATTGGTGGCCAAGTGGGCTATACTGCGCTCGCCCTTAAGCGGAGACTAGAAGCTCCGCCTACAGCGCACGCTTTCCGCCCTTGCTGACAAAAGTGTGAAAGCACAGGCACGCGCATGGAAAGCACTGTAGAAGCCAGCGAGCTCGCGCTGAAGTCGGAGTTTCTAGTCTAAGCCTAAATGGGAACCGAGTATAGGGTGTATTCACAAGCGCCCATATCTGTGTTTGTTAATGCTGAGCAAGTGCTGATGGCTAGCTTCCACAGTTATATTGCAACGTGCACCCCGCACCATCAAGATTGCCGGTCTTGGCAGCCTAATAATGTGAACTCGTTCTGAGCATGCGCTATAAACAGTGACTTCAAATATGGCGGCCAGTGAATACGCCCTATAGCGCCTACGACTCTGGCGCATACAAGCTCCAAGCACGTGGAGTGAAAGCACCCGCTGTAGTAAGGTATCCAGGATTGAATCCCCACCTCTGGCCAGTTTCGATTTGGAAGAGCATCGTACTGGCGTGCGGTTGTGTGTCGCTACTGCGTGGTGCACCTTAAACCATCCAGGCTAGCGGTCGTACTGCACTGCCAAAATTTCTTATCTACAGTCGGTAATATACGTTCATCCTTAACTTGCGACTAGAATCTCCGCTTTCACCGCGGGCTCGCCGGCTTCCGCAGTCATTTGGTTCCGCGTGCTTCCGTGTTCACATTTTTGTGAACTCACAGGACACCTTCGAACAATACGCCTGTTGCTAAATTACCCAAGCATCATGGAGAATGCAGGGATTGGTTTTCCACGCGCCACACGCGCAAGCCTTCCCCGTATGAAATATTTGAAGCAAATAACCCAAAGGGGAGGAAAGCGCTGGCGAACGCCCGTGCATGAAGCAATTCGTTTTCGAAAAGTTACGACTGCTGAGTGCATTACGTTCGCCGCGTGGAATACCAATCCCTTCATTCTCTTTGACGTCGGGTAATTCAGCAATAGGTCTATTGAGTGTGCCTGCGTGTTTACCGTGGGCAGTAAACCACCTTGCTTTCATCACCCGACCTCTTCTCTCCGCGTCTCTCAGAACGAGAGCGTGGTTACGTGGTCAGACATAGCCGAGTGACTGTTCCAACGAGAACATATCTTCCATCGCACTTTAAGCTTAGGAGTGAACGGCTTACAGGCTACAGGGTGAAGGGCACACCACCAGTGACGTCAACACATTTTAAAAAACTGAGTCGGCCGGACAAGCAGATCCCAAGTCTTCTTGCTCTTTCGTCAAGCAAGGTCATACCGTAAGCTTCGACCATCGTGAACAGCCATCGACATGAATAGATAGTTAATCCCAAATGCCTTGTCAACCCCCAGAACATGTAGGGCGTAGCCTTGGCCTCGTCAGGTAAGAGTGTTTTTTTGTAGTGAGAAATTACGGGAATCGAACAGAGCAGGCGCCGCTCGCGATATGCCTCTCCGCTTTTCCCGGAGGAGTTTATTTGGGAATATGCAAATTAGCGAATATCACCTCTCGTTTGTTGGGAATGTACACATTTTAGGAACCTCGCGCCATTCCTTCTGTCAACTGGCGATGCTTCTGCCTAGCAAATATCCAGCACCCTTGTGCGACAACGGGCAATAACTTCGGCTTTTCGGGTGTTTGAGAACAATACTCTTTGATTGGAATGACCTAGAATGCGTCAACTAGTGCGATTGGGTAAATAGTGATTAGACTGCGTCCGAGTCGGAACGGAGACGTTTCACATGACAAATTCTTTTAAGAAAGAGGTCGAATGGCCCGACCTAACTTACTCACACGGACTATAAGTTCTTCAATGTAAGGAAGACGGAAACATATAACATTTTAACTAGATACCTTCACTGTTGAATGAACTACGAAATCGATGAGTCGCATTTTTTTAGTCAAATCTAAATAAGAAAATGTTCATCCTGGGTGACACTTCAGTCGTCGGCGCGAGTCAAACGATTGTTCCGTATGGTTCACAGTAATGTGCATAGGGCTCAGCTGTATAAACATGTGTTATGCTGTAAACACAATAAGCATTAAATTACTGCCTCAAGTTATTGAAACATTATGTCAAAGTAATTTCATTCCTTCTGGGAAGTAATTGCAATGTAATGTCATAACTGCTCGTCTGCTGTAATTTGTAACTTCAATTTATTTAGTGTTGTGCAGTTTTTGAACGTAATTTTGCCATCTGTGGACTTACTTCAGTGTGGCTAACTGTCCATATTTTTTTAATCCCGCGTATTCATCTTTCACGTCAGAGCACTATGACAACATGCAGCTCGCGGGCATCATCACTTGGCTTGCGCTTGGCTAGAACTAGCTGCCCAATAAAATATCTCGGTTTCGTGAGCAACGTTCACTGAAACACGAGATATTCATGAGCAGTTGCCGAATTCTAGCAACGTTCAGGGTTCAGATCGTGCCTCAAGTATCGTTAGCTTAATCGTGCATCAGAGATCAACCCGAATTGCGTAAATTTGCGCATAACATCTGTGTCTTCATTTTGATATCGAACGGAAGACAAATTTTTATTTTGTTCCGCTAGTTTCTAGAAAGCTGAGCAGAAAAATTATAATGATTTATATATATTAAACACTAAACAAAAGCTATGGAAACTACTCAAAACAGCCATGGAGGCATTTAAGAAAATCCCGCTCCGAAAGAAGCATGACAACAAAAGTAACTTTTTTATTAATTCGTTGTGCTACATTAGTGAAACGTTTTCATGTATCTGCATGTAAGTTATCTTTTTTTTTAAATTTGAGAAAGTAGAATATTTGTACAAAAATGATGAGGTGTATTTCAGAACAAAAAAAAATCTTATCTCACGCGTTTTTTCTGGAATTTGAGGCCGCTAGATTTTTTCTTCCGCTTTTTTGATGAGAAATACAGTATACTTTTAACGCCTATTGTCGACAAATGCGGCATTTTGAAAGCGTTGAAAAATAGCACATGTAGTATGACCTTCAAATCAATGTACCAGAAACATAGGTGTTTCTGCTTTTTTTTTGTGGTCAGCAACAGCTATTGTTTATTCAGGGATTAAATGCTTGACTGAATTGCTTGATAAAGCAAGTACCATGCACAATTTTAAATCTCAACAATTCGATTATGACATTCATCTCTGTCCCTTCAACAGGACAACGTAATGCCTAACCTGCTTCGTTTAGCGCGGAATTTGTGGCTGAATGCGGAGACCATGTCTGATTTGGCGCTGTGTTTTCTACTGAAATGAGGCAAACCATAAATTTATTTCCTGGAGTTGCACAATTAACAGGATGAAATCCTCGGTGGCTTTACAAACAACCCACGCCCTTTATGTGCTTCTCTATTTTCTGAGACTATGAACCTAGGTGGTTCGAAGCTTTATGAATTGCTACCATGTGAGCACAATTGCTCAGCAACATTTCTGCATAATTTTCTTACTCAAAGTTACCAGAGCTGTTGGCATGGCACGGGCTGGTGTGAGATTGTTTAATCATGCTTGAGCGTAATAACAGAAATGCGAGTCTATAGACCTTAAAAAAAGACTTCAAAGCTTCTGTTTCCCTAAAACTATCTGTTTTCCTGAAGTGGAAACAGAAGATAATAAATGGTTATGCCAATTGATTACTTCTATAACATATTCGTATTCGGTGAACACACAATGCGGACTGTAAAGTATACATTGTTTCGAGATGACTGAAGCCTACTTAACTGAAAGTTAACAAATCACGCGATCCCTAAACAACATGTTTTCATAATGCACTCTAACCTTCTTGAAAGCAGTGTCAACCTACAAAATAAATTATATAGTTTCAATTGAGTTTCAAATGAACTTTACAAGATTACATTAGAAACCCAATTGATATTCCAGGAGGACAATGACGTCATAGACATTGCTTGATCGCGCTCTTCTTTTCCAAAAGTACGGCCGTCATAAAGGGATATCGACTTATGAGTGATGTTTTGGATTTCGTAGCGTCCCTTTCAACGCTTCTGCTGCCTTATTTTGAGAAATCTAATTTCAGTTCAGTATTCCTTTACAGTAATTGTGTTTCTTTCGTCAGCTTCTTAATGTTATACTACATTTAAGCTCATTTTATAAACTCTCGTGCGCTTAGTACTAGCTTTGCAGCTCCGTGGACATACCTGAATATAGAGCTGTAATCCATTATGTCGACGGAGCTCTACTCAATCCACCCACAAACACTAAACGCTGTACAAAGTTTGTCGATACCTAAAGTTTGCACAAATTGTTTCAGCACTCAAAAAGTTACCAAAATGTAAGTCTATCTTCAGGCATTTTGAACAGTAAGCTTCTTTTGGGAATTTGAAACCGGAACATTCTATGATGACGTCCCACCGTTGCCGTATTGGAGATTCAGCCCCACAAACATCGAGGCGGTATTGCGCCTGAACTTCGCAGTTAAGTCCTTTACATATTGCCTCAGTGCCCCCGTGAAGAGCGCTTCGTTTGTCAACGATGCAAAATGCAATACTATTGTCTGCACTGTAATATGTACTTACAGAAACATTCCAGGTTTAGAATTTTTTAAACGTTTTTAGAAACTCTTTATGTCTATTATATCGGCTTCCCCCGCACTGCTTACAAGTCATCATAGTAAAAATTAAATAAAAAAATCTATGACGTAAAAAGGGCAACGTAGGAGACCGTGGTCAATTTCTACTTCAACGAGTAGCCCTACAAAACGTAGATAAGACGTAGAAATCAAACCTAACATGCACAGTGCATAATTCGGATTTTATTTGCGTTCATATTCAACAAACCGCATTCTTCTATTCGTTGTCTTTCATACTTGATCTATGGCGGGAAAACGTGGTGCTTCGCTTAGTACGATCATATTGATTGAAGCCCGGAATTACAAACGGCGAACTTCGCTTTGATGGACTCTTGATTCAGATTCGAAAAATTTCAGTTCCGGATACAATTGGCAAGATGTGCTGTTGGATCCCTCGAGCTCACTTTTAATATTGTTGAAAACACTCTACAACGACGTGAAAAACGTCCTGTGTAATGTTGACTGTGTCACAATAGTAAAGGTAAGTCTAATCCCGTTCATTTGCCTTTACGCGAGTCTGGAATAAACGTTATTAGTTTCATTCTTAGAAATTGTTAGAGTCGGCACAGGCGTCACTAGTTGATTTTCCTCTTATTGTGTGTCTTATTAAAAAATAAACACAGTTGCAAAACGAAAGAGGCTGGGCATTGTTGAAGACCCCTAAAATCTGTTATGTTTGACTATGTTGAGAACACATTCAGTTTTTCTTTTTTAATTATCTGTGTTTTCCCTTTGCCACCCTTGCGCCTGTATCAAAAGTGGCAACTTTCGCAGCTCGCGATATTTCAATGATGCTCAAAAAATTTTGAAATTGGCCAATATAGGGGTTTTTGATAATGCTCACTGAGTAAAGTGTCGGTCCTTCACACTGTCCCTATATGTAACTAATCATGATATACAATTACGTTTTGCTTTTCAGAAATCCCCCATAGCTCTTCTCGGTCGTCAACAACCAAGGCCCAAAACTAAAAGGGTGAGAGATAAGACGTGCGAAAAAAAAAAGAGGAAAGGAAACAAGCGACATTTTTGTCACATGTTTTTCGTCAGGCCACACAGCAAGCCGCAAGTTTAATGTGTATTCTTGTAGTAGTATATGTTTCATCCAGGGTTTATGCGCAATCAATACCTCAGAACAAATGCTGATTTTTGTGGCTTATTTTATCAAATATTGCATGATCGTGAATAATTTATTCGTGACTCCAGCGAAACGGACGGCACCAAACGGGAAAACCGGTTACCAGCTAGAACAGGTCGCCCAGCGCCTCTCCGCGTCTCTGGCGGCTTCTCGCGGAGGCGTGTGGTCGGTGCGCTGGCGAACAATGTAATTTGACAAAGGTCCAAATATTTCTTAAGTTTGCCTCAGTGTTCATTCGTTTGGTGAAGCCTCAGCAGATTGTTTCCTTCCATCACGTGTTTGAAAGCCAGTTTACTCCACAACACACGGTCGCGTGCTTTCGATTTCTTGGGTGGGGAGGAATCACGGAAAAACGTTCTGATTCCTTGTCTCTCTTGAACCGCATTCAAGGTGACGACCACTTGGTAACTAATGTTCAGTTTCTATAGAGGTATGCAGAATAGTGGGTTGAGCACGACAGGCGAGTTGTTTCACTGCAAGGAAACCAAATGTTGCTGTCAAGTGAATGGAAAGGTTCGATAGCTGCTTTTCTTGAGTTTGTTTGTGTTCGATTAGCTAGAAGATTTAGCCACCCCCGCCGGTCGGTGCGTTGGCTATTCTTCTTGGCTGCTTTTATCCGAAAAAGCGTCTGGACCACGCAGAGGGAGTTGGGTTGATTTCGCAACTCCCTCTGCGTGGTCCAGACGCTTTTTCTATAAAGCAGCCAAGAAGAGCGAAAAGCGCGAAACAATGCATCTTCTGGCCTAATCGAACAAACAAACTCAAGAAAAGCAACTTGTGACAACACGATTACGCAGTGTAGCCTGTCGTGCTGCAACCATATTCTGCATACCCCTCTATAGAACAGACATTAAGTGGTCGTCACCTTTAATGCAGTTTCAAGGACAAGGGGTAGACGTTTTTCCATGATTCCCTCCCTTGGAAATCGAAGCGCGACTTAAATTAAACTAACTTTCAAACACGTGATGAAGGAAACAATCTGCTGAGGCTCACCAATTTAAACTTAAGAATATTTGGACCTTTGTCAAATTACATTGTTCTCCAGCGCCGACAACCTCCGCCGCCAACTTTGGTGCCGTCCATTTAAAACAGATCTACAGATAAATTATTCACGATCATGCAATATTTGATAAAATTAAATACAAAGAAATCAACATTTTATTCTGAACATTGATGAAACGCAAGAATACACATTAAACTTGCGGCCCCTAACGCTGCGAAAAACATGTGACCGTCATGTGACTCCTTTCTCTTTTTTTTTTCGCGCGTCTTATCTCACCCTTTGATTTTTGGGTATGAGTGACGACCGAAAAGCTATGGGATTCTGAAAGCAAAACATATTATCTGTTAATTTTTCGTTTTGAAGAACCGACGCATTGAGCATTATCAAAACCCCTATATTGGCAATTTCAAAATTTTTTGAGCATCGACAACTGCAGATTGCCGCGCACAATACAGGCAAAAAAATTGGCAAGGAAAAACACAGATAGTAAAAGAAAACTAGATAATGTTCTCAACATAGTCAAACATAACCCAGGTAAATTCAACAATGCCTTCCTCTTCGTTTGCAACTGTGTTTATTTTTAATAAGACACACAATAAGAAGGAAAATCAACTAGTGACACTAACCGGCTCTAACAATTTCTAGAATGAAACTAATAACGTTTGAAGACTCGCGTAAGGCAAATGAACAGGATTAGGCCTACCTTTACTATTGTATTACACAGGACGTTTTTCACGTCGTTGTAGAGTGTTTTCAACAATATTAAAAGTGAGCTCGAAAGTAACAGCACATCTTATAGTGCTTATCGGGAACCAGTCTGAATCAAAACGAAGTTCACTGCGTTCTAATTCGAAGCGTATCAATATGATCGTACTAAGCAGTACCCGCATTTTCCCGCCATAGATCAAGTATGAAAACAGCGAATAAGAAGAATGCGGTTTATTGAATATGAACGCAAATAAAATCAGATATACGCTCTGCAAGACATTTCTACGTCTTATCTACGTTTTGTAGAGCTACTCGATTGAAGTACCACGGTCTCTACATTGCCCTTTTGTCATAGATTACATTTTTATATTTTTGCTATATTGACTTGTAAGCGAATATACATAAAGGATTTCTAAAAACGTTTAAAATGAATTTTCTGTAAGTATGTACAGTGCAGACAATAATTGCATTTTGCATCGTTGACAAAACGAAGCGCTCTTCGCAGGGTATATATCCAATATAAAGGATAACTGCGAAGTTCAGGCGCAATACCGCCTCGATGTTTGTGGATATCTCCAATGCAGCAACGGTGGGATATCATCGGTTTCAAATTCCCAAGAAAACACTTGTTCAAAATAGCACGCACATTTGTGGCTTTGAGTGCTGAAACAATTTGTGCAAACTTCTAGACATCGACAAACTTTAATACAGCATTTATGTAGATTGGGTAGTAGAGCTTTCCGTCGACATGGCGGACAATATATTCAGGTATGTACAGACTGCAAGCTAAGCGCACGAAAGTTATAAAATAGGCAATGTAATTGTAACATTAAGAAACTGACGAAAATTTACTGTAGATACTGAACTGGAATTAGATTTCTCAAAATAAGGCAGCAGAAGAGGACGCTACGAAAATCCAAAATCACTCATAGAGTCGATAATCGCGGCCCGTACTT
The DNA here is from genome assembly GCA_037355805.1 of Ixodes ricinus. Taxonomy (NCBI): domain Eukaryota; kingdom Metazoa; phylum Arthropoda; class Arachnida; order Ixodida; family Ixodidae; genus Ixodes; species Ixodes ricinus. Next base: position 42,928 of record JAZHYW010041392.1, on the reverse strand, counting down.
TTTGGAAAGGAGAGCGCGTCAAACAATGTCTTCTCTTCGTCATTATCCTCCCTGGAATATCAATTGGGTTTTTTCTAATGTAATCTTAGCAAGTTCATTTGAAACTCAATTGAAAACATTTATTTTGTAGGTTGTACTGCTTCAGAAAGGTTAGAATACATTATGAAAACATGTTGTTCAGGGATCGCGTGATTGTTAACTTTTTTTCAGATTAAGTGACTCAGTCATCTCGAAACAATGTATACTTTAGTCCGCATTGTGTATTTAGTATGTTAATAAATTAATCAATTAATAGCCGACAGTATCTTCTGTTTCCACTTCAAGGAAAACAGATAGTTTTAGGAGAGCAAACTTTGAAATCTTTTTTTAAGGTCTATAGACTCGCATTCTATTACAGCCCGCACCTTTCAAGCCAACAATCTCACGTAATATACTTAACAGCTCTGAAACAACTTTAATTATGCAGAAATAGCTGTTGTGTCATACATCAATGTGTTCTGCTCGAATTACCTAATTCTGTCAGAAAATAGGAAACTGTAAAAACCACCGAGAATTTCATCGAATTGTGCGGCTCCAGAATAAATTTATGGTTTGCCTGTTTCAGTAGAAAACAGCCAAATCAGACATGTCTTCGCATTCAACACAAATTCCGCGTAACAAAAGCAGAATTAAATTATTACATTTGTCTGACAATGAATGTCATAATCAATTGTTGGATTTAAAATTGTGCATAGCTACTTGCTATCAAGCAATTCAATCCCTGAATAAACAATAGCTGTTGCTGACCACAAAAAACAGAAACCTAATGTTTCTATTTTATTGATTTGGAGTCATACTACATGTGCTATTTTTCAACGCTCAAATGCCGCATTTGTCGACAATAGGATTAAAAAAAGCTGTATTTCTCATCAAAAAAGCGAAAATAGCGATATAAATTCAGAAACTTTGCGTGGATAAGATTTTTTTTGTTCTGAAATACACCTCATCATTTTGTACAAAATATTCTACTCTCAAATTTAAAAAAAAGATAACTTATGCAGATACAGCGAAACGTTTCACTAATGTAACAACGAATTAATAAAAAAGTTACTTTTTCTGCTCAGGCGGGATTTTCTTAAATGCCTCCATGTATTTTAGTATATATATAAATCATTATAATTTTTCTGCTCCTTTCTAGAAAACTAGCGGAACAAAACATAAAAATTTGTCTTCCGTTCGATAAAATGAAGACACAGATGATACATGCGCAAATTCAGAGTTGATCTCTGATGCACGATTCGTAACGATGCGCGAGGCGATCTGAACCCTGAACGTTGCTAGAACTGCCTAACTGCCCAATAAAATATCTCGGTTTCGTGAACGTTGCTCAAAATAAGATATCGCCTATTGACAGCAGTTAACTTTAAGCCAAGTATTTGGCTATGTTGTCATAGTGCTCGACGTGAAAATGAATACGCGGGATAAAAATATGGACAGTGCTGAAATGGAAATCCACAGATGCCAAAATTACGTTCAAAAACTGCACAACACTAAATAAATTGAATTACAAATTACAGCAGACAATTTAATTTATGACATTACATTGCAATTTTTTCCCAGAAGGAATAAAAGTACTTTGACATAATGTTTCAACAACTTGAGCAGTAATTTAATGCTTATTGTGTTTGCAACACATGTTTATACAGCTGAAATATACGCATTACTGAACCATACAGAACAATCGTTTGGCTCGCGCCGACTTAGGATAGACATTTTCTTATTTAGATTTGACAAAAATGCGACTCATTTCATGGATTCGATGATGAAATTATCTAATAAAATGTTATATATTTCCGTCTTCCTTACATTGAAAACTTATAGTCCATTATTGAAATAAGTTAGGTCGGAGCCCTTCGATAACTTTTCTTAAAAAAATTTTTCCGTTCCGACTTTCAATTTTGTCTAACTATTTGCCCAATCGCACTAGTGACATTCTAGGTCATTCCAATCAAAACATTGTTCTCAAACGCGAAAACTTCCCGTCAAGTACTGGATTTGCTAGGCAGAAAGCATCGCCGAGTTAACATGGCGCGAGGTTCTATTTGAGTGATATTAAAACTAATTTTTATATTCCCAAATAAACCTCCGGGAAAACGGAGGGCAAATCGCAGCGGCACTATTCGCTAATTCCTGCTGCAAACACTCTTACTACGGTTACGCCCTACGTATTCTGGGGGTTGGCAAGGCATTTGAATTATAATTTCATGTCGATGGCTGTTCGATGGTCGAAATTTACGGTATGACCTGCTTGACGAGAGCAGAAGACTTGGGATCTGTCAATCTACAGGCACTCGAACGGCGGCTCACTGGTGGTGTGCCCTTACAACAACCTGTAAGCCATTCACTCTAAACTTAAAGTGCGATGAAAGATGTCTCGTTGGAACAATCACTCGGCCACGCCAACCAGCTCGTTCTGAGACGCGGAAGAAGATGATGAAAGCAAGGTACACTGCCTGACGCAGGCACACTCAACCCCTGTGAATTGCCCGACGTCAAGAGAATGAAGGGATTATTCACGCGGCAGGCGATATGCACTCAGCAGTCATACTCGAAAACAGATACTTCATGCACGGGCGTGCCAGCGCTTCTCGTTATTTGCTCCAGAGCGAACTTGCGCGTGGCGTAAACCAATCCTGCATTCTCCATGATGCTAGTGAGCAGCACAGCAGGCGTATTGTTCGAAGGTGCCTGTGAGTTCGCAAAGAGAATGTGAACGCGGAAGCGCAATGACTGCGAAACCAGCGGATGAACGTATTGCCGACTGTAGATAAAGAATTTTGGCTTAGTGCAATACGACCTATGGGTGTTTAGGTGCGCCTACGCACAACCGCGCGCCGGAATAGCTGGAGCTGAAGTGGGATTCAACAATTACTGGCGGGCCTTTCAGCAGATGCGCCCTTGGGCGCTATAGGCGCTTTGGCCTGCATGTGAAGTCACTGTTGCGCATGCTCAGCAGTTCACATTAGGCTGCCAGAGACTGGCGATGCATTACTGGCTGTGGAAACTAGCCATCAGCCTTGCTCAACAAACGCAGATATGGGCGCGACCGCCTATACTCCTGGCAAACTTAGACTGAAACTCCGACCGGCGCTGGCTCTACGGGCGCTTTCCCGTGCGTGCCTGTCAACTCGCATAAACAGGCCCGGAAAGCGCTGAGCTTCCTGAGCAGAGCGGCTGTCGCCCTTGTGCCAATCCGGTACGAGTTCATCCAGTGTGTTGCTGCTTTCTTGCGACGACGCCGACGACGAAAGTGTATTCTTGGAAGATGTGGCCTAGTCGAGCACCCATTTCAAGCTGCGTGGTATTTTTTCTTCTGCCATTTGCTGCACCAGCAATTTTCAATCAAAAGCAGGGGCGGCCTATGTTTCGCTCACATGCATCGAGGAGACGAGTGCACACGGAGGCGGACGTCCGGGTGCGTCGAGCTCTGGCTGGGATGACTAGTGGGTGGACTACAAGCGGTAGCTGCCGGTTCTGTATCCTGCACTCGTGGGCCGCGGTCGGGAACGCGCAACGCCGGCGACCGGCGCGTTGGCTGAGTATTGAACGCATTTGGACGAGTGCAGTGGGCGACAAAGGCAGCCAACGCTGGAGTGTAACGCCCCTAATCATCCCAACAAGAGCTCGACGTACTTACGTCACCGCGAGCCATCGTCTCCTAGCTTCCTCGGTTTCTCCCCATATATGCATAACTCTGTAGGCAGGGATAATTTTGCCATGCCGAAATATGTGTTACGCTATTACACGCGGAAATGGTACGTAGACCGGATCTTGCAGATACAAAATACCATTAACATTAATAAATACCATCGTAGAAGCGGGTTACAAAAAAAAATATATATAAATGAATACATTTCGACATAATGAGCAAGTCACTTGCTATAAGGCGGCCAGCCGGTGCAGGAAGTTTTCAAGGGAATCTGAATTAGTGATGCTGGGGGTGAAGGCTATTCCAATCGGATATAGTTCGTGAAAAAACGAATTTTTAAAACACTTTATGCGGACCTGGAAATTATTCATGTATCTTGGGTGTGAAGGTCTAGTGTTAGTTCTGGTGGAGAAGCTAAACATGTTGTCCGAGTTAATGTGAAGGCTGTCTGTGGTGATCTGAAAGAGAGTTTTCAACCCGTCAGTTACCGCGCGGTGGAGAGAGGAGTCAGGTCTGTTTGTTTCATTAAAGGGACACTGACACCCCCCAAAGATATATTTTTTTAATTTTTTGCCAGGCGCTTCATTATGGCGTCGGAGGACTACCCAATTAATATTTCGCAACAGAGTAGCGTATTTTTTTAATAAAGCCAGAAGACGCAACTGCTCGAAACCGAAACCGAAACCCGCGGACGGAGGTCGGAGGAGTGGAGAGGAGAGAGTGGCGGAAGTCACGTGGCTACACCCGACCGTGCGCTTTTTTTTTTCCTTTGCGTAGCGGACGACATGCGGACCTGTTTGCCGCGAGATTCTTTGGCAGTTATGTATGCTCCGCTCGCTGTTCTGTACTCCAAGTTGCGTTGTTGTGTACATTGAGGAGTTGGAGATGGGTAGTGAGTGCCCGTGGTTAATTTCCATGATCGGCTCCGAAAAGAATACACCCAAGATGTTGCGTGAAGAACTGGCTCACATGTCCTGCATCCAAAAAAAGTGGCATTGTGCGACAGTTTCCGAAAGATCAACACGATCGGGACCAATGGCTGGCTGCCGTTGGTCCCGCCGCAACTGCCTCCCCCTCACTCCCTCCGCTCGTCGCCCGCCGCGACTCCCCCCCCCCCCCTCCACCGGCCCGTCGCGACACCCCCCGGAGCGCTGCACCCGGGCGGTCCGCCCCCCCCCCCCCCCCCCGCACCCCCCTTGTGACGCCACTGCGCCTCGGAAAGCGGACGCTACCTGATTTATATGCTCCTTGCATTTTGTGGAAAGTGATGAAATTGAGTTCGCAGGTGTCAAAAAGGAAATCCCATCCCATTTAATTCAGCGACGTTTCGTCAACAACATTTGTTTGTTATTTTTGTTTGTTTCTTCAGTGATAATTGTAAAAAAAACAAAAGAAATGCAAACATCAAAAAATGTAAAAAAAAAGAAAAAGAGAAAACGCCATCACTGGGGATCGAACCCCGTCCTGCCGCGTGTGAATCCGACGTCGTTCCGACTGAGCTACTGCGGAATCTATTCCCTTAGTTATAATTCAGCCAGTAAACTGTAAGTTGGAAAGTTTGCTGCTGATTTTTCCCCAGCAAAAGCACTCCCGGGTCGAAGTCGGGAAGCACCACACATAGGCGACATTCGCACCTAGTAAAGAAATCGTACGCGTGCATATTCAACTCGAAGTAGACACGTCGTGCTTGAAGTTTGCTCGAGCAATGTCTTCAGCCACGAGAAGGCAGCGACGGCTCGGCGACGTCTTCGTGCAAATCAGCTCGGTGGTCGGGCGTGTCGTACGGGATGAATGCCAATTCTTTCGATCAGTCCCCAATTTCTCTTTTAAAGGCAGACAGAATTAGCCGGTACCGCGAATGACAGTTCTGATGTAGAGGTCCCACGCCCGTCGTCCGCTGCCATCGCCGTCCACGCGAGTCCCACGATACGCGAAACGACTCACGCACAGAATGCTTCCGGTTCGCTGTGGAACTTTTTTCTCAATCAACGTATTTGCAGCTTTTTAGAAGCCACAAAAAATGGGTTTCCATATTTTTTTCTATTTTTAATATTGAGTGTGTGCCTTCAGTGACCAACGACTTTCATTAAATTTGGTGGTCGCATCGATACCTTAGAAAACGGCCGTGACCCCGGAAAAGAGAGTGAGCGAGACCCGAACCGGCCAGACTTGATCGGCGTTTTTGGGGCGGAAAGAAACCGAATTTCGAGTCGCAAATTGTGTTCTGGGTAGTTGGGCTCTCATATGTCATGTACAACTAAAAACCTCGGCGAGCATAAACACCCTGTCAGTGTCCCTTTAATGATATCGGCGAATCGTACCGCCCATATTTATTTTTAAAAAAGTCTTAAGGCCTTTCTTTGCACCATTTTTACTTTTTCTATATTGACTACTGTGTAGGGGTCAAAGACGACTCGTGCGTATTCCAGTGTTTGCCTAATTAACGTTTTATATGCCAGTAATTTAACTTCAGGGGTTGCGAATTTAAGTGATCTTGTTAGTTGCCAGAGTTTGCTAGTAGCTTTGGAGCTAACAGAAGTAATGTGGGAGTTCCAGGACAAGTTATTCGAAATGGTAATTCCCAGATACTTGTACTCTGAGACGTTGTTAAGTGTATGTCCGTCTACGCTGTAGCTAAAAAGGTAAGGAATTTGTTCAGGAACGGGAACACTCAAGTGTCGTGAGCAAGCGAAGCGATCTCATTTCTACTCCACACAGCTCGTCCAACTCAAACGTAAGGAGTTATAACTCAGTCGGTCAACCTTGTGGTAGGATTGCCTTGCTGCATGTCCATCCGGGAGGAACAACACGAAGCCGGGGTTTCCACAACGAGAAACTACATTTATTAGAGTAACAGGAATGGGTTGTTAGTATCAACGTAAAACATTGCCGGAGCGTTCGACCTGCACGCCTCCGTGACCACGGTCCGTTTCCGCTTCTGTGGGCGTGTGCCCTCTTTTGTAGGCTTCTGTGCCTGTCCCACGTGCGCTGTTGCGCGCCCCAGATGTTCTCGAGTTTGGGCGGCCGGCAGCGGCCTCTGGCCGTGGTGGCTGACTCGCTCCGACAACCTCGGACGCAAATGTTGAAATTAGCCCCTGTGGAATAGCGTCTTTAGAAAGAGGATGGAACACACTATGGCCTTACGGTCACCGTAAGGTGTTCTCATGAAAACAGAGGGAACCTATTTGAGAAAACTATACTCAGCTCCACAAAAAGTCCACGCGCAGCTGACGTTACGAACCGATGGAAATAAGCAAGCCGTGCCAAATCCGCATCGTCACGGCGTTCACCTACTTTGCTCATTTCCCGTCACCAAGTAAACCAATGCCGCGCCGTGAACGTGCCGAGATGCCGTGCTTGGAAAGCATGAAATGCTTTTAACGCTAACCCCCCCCTCCCTCGATCGCACATCTTTTGTGCGCCCACGCGTCCGCGCGTTTCAAGCTAAATTAAGCGGGAGAAATTGAAGTCATGTGTGACGTATACACCAGTGCAGTTTCGTTGATATCGGGTGACCTCACGGTCACGGAACCTCTGCACCAATTCAGTTTCCCCGCTACATCTGGTGGAAAGATTAATGTCCAGTGATGTATAGACCTTCAGTTTCTCCGCAAAATTTGTAGGGAATATTAATGCCACATGACCCATACACCTATTGAGTTTCCCGCTAAAATGGATGAGCAAGCCGGCTCCACCTGACTAAGACATGAATTAAGTTTTCCCACTAAATTTTGCGGGGAAAGTGGACACTTAACCTGACGTCAAGTGAACTATACAGCAATGTATGTTCCCGCTATATTTCGCGGGAAAACTAAAAAAATCAAATTTCCTATCATCCTATTAGCTTAACGTTGGAAAATAGAATATAAAGAGAAAAAGCGACGAACATACCGCTGGTGTGTCTGTCCTCTCTATATTCTATTTCCTGCGGCCTCACTATATTCAAATTTCCTACTTTCAGCTGGCCCTATTAGAGTATTATGCACCAACAAGCCCGAATACAGCCCATAACTTTATTATAAACCATTTTATGCATAACAGAATTTTAAAAGTAAAGGTCGCTGCCATTTTTTTTTGCTTGATTGCTTTTAAACGCTGAGTGCAATCACATAAGAGCGATAAGTACCGCGACAATGCACTTTTCGCTCATGTTGATTTGCTTCATCGGACTATTGGGTTGTCTGCGGGGAGACATAAAGTGGAATGGAGTTCAGCTTGAGACGGCTATATAACGATTGAAAACTTAATACATTATAAATATTAAAATAACAGTTAAAACGTCACTTGTGAGCTTCTTCAAACTGAGTATTGAGGAGAGAGGTGAGATGTGTTTCCGCAGTTTGAAATACAGCGTGCAGGCAATGCTACGTACCGAATTTCAAGTATCCACAAAAATTGATTTATCAAAGCAAATGTTCTACGATCTGGTACCGTGATGCAAATAGGTGAAGGCAGATTTGAATATGCTCGTCAAAAGAAAACCATACATTGTTAATAAAATACGAAAAAAAATCCCCCTGTCTTGGGCAATAGTACTTTCGGGTTGAACTGTACCGCTCGCAAAAAATGTCATCACTATCGTGTTATAAAAGGCCCCTTGATCATTGCTTGAAGTCTCTAATTTTGGTTTCTGGTGGGTCACAGACGTTTGGAAAGGAGCATACAAATTTTTTTTTTTAACATAAAACACCACAATTTGTGGATCTTGAATAATACGCACTAAGCAGAATACACTTTTTGTTCTGAAAGAAGGGTTAGTGCGCAGGCAAGCTGGTGAAATGTTGGCATAACTAAACCTAAGAAACAGCCTTGATGTGTGTCATCCCTTCCTTATAGGTTTTTTTTCTCCTTCCTTGGGTTGTTATGTTTTTTTGTTGGCCTATTTCAAAATACCTCCGGCATTAAACATGTGCACCATTATGTAGGGCATGAATCAGAACGTAGAATAATGGTAAAACTAAATTCGGCTACAACCTTTCATTCTTGTTTTCAGCGGAAGTCAATTTAACTCTCATCATCAAAATATTTCAGAGCGTTTAATGAGAACATGGGAACACTACATAGAAAGGCTCTATTTTACTGCTCGTTGGGATGACTCCCACTTAATATGTTTTCGCTTATCCGTCGCACTTGTAATTAGTGCTGACGTAGGTTACTTTTAATGGTGCCCGGACGGAAGAAAAACAAGTTCAAGGATACATATGATATGCTTTGTAACATCTGCTGTCATCACGGTAATATTGATGCAGCTTGCTATATATTCTCGAAAACATGTTTATGGCCACGGAAAGCTTTTTGTTTACTGATATCCCTCAGTGCCCGGTTCATACAACTACAAATGAAAAACAAAAATATGTAGAAGGTGAACTAAGCTATTTTGTCCTTGAAACCGCGTGCATCGACTGAAACAAACTGTCATGTAATTAAAGTTTCAGCAAAGAGCCTAAGATAGGACATAACGCAAATATCAGATTCGCACATCGAAAAACATTCTTGGCATGCTCAATATTATCGTGAAAAATACTGCATTGGTTTAAGATTTGGTAGGTCGAGGCTTGTGAAAAAGATTGAAAATTAAAATTGCCTCAATCGGTATTACCTCGAGGGCACTACCGATATTAATGCCAATTTGAAATAGATGAGTTGGATCCTAGGATCAAGTTTGAATTTACCAAAAAGGCAATTTGGGTGGAAAAAAAACGGGAACAGCAAAAGGAACAATTTGGGAAATACTAACGGGGAGAGCCCATACGATCCAAACACCCCCGTCCGTCCTCTCTACTGGTTCATTAGCATGAATCACAGTGGGTTGGCAGCCCCGCAAGGCCACAATGCGCAAAGCGTTCCTGCCACACTGATCAATTTTATATCTCTCGGCTCCCCCGGAGGGCGCCCCAATGTGAAGGCCCTGTTGAAACTTATTATGTGAAAGCGGGAATCCCGACAAAGACGAAGAAGAAGGGGGATCCCGAGAAAAAAAACTAAGGCACGAGGTGTAAGATTCAGGCTGGACATAAGCGGACGATGCCAGACCTTCTTAATGTAAACTTTTGTAGATAAACACAGTTGAACTTATCAATTAACGACCAGTCAGCCGTTCTTACAACACGGTGCCGAAACCCGGGAGATGGCTTAACTAAACGGTGAGAACCTGACTGGACACATCAACGAAAGGTCACCACAGCCAACTTACCAACGATCGGCCGGCAAGAAGAACGAGATTTTTACCACTGCAACGGACGGCCAAGACAATATCACCCTCAACGATGTCGACATCCAACACCTTCTGCAACAAAGATCTGCTTTACGCGCCAAGGTAACGACTCTCTTTGATCATTTTGAGAATGCCTTGCCGGGAACAACGACAGGCTGACAACTTAACGAAATCATTAAGAGGTTGAAACAATACGAATGTCCACTAAGTACCTCGACGATACCATCGAGCCATTCATTCCCACTGAAGAACTTGAAGAAGAATATACTTACATCATAGAACTAAATGACCGCACCTTGGGACACCTGTCAATGCTGAAGTTTAAAGCTGAACTAGTCAATCAGCGGGTGACAAAACCGGATAAAGTCAAGGAAGGAAACCAGCACTTATCGAAACAACGTAATACATCAGATACAAGCTCCTTTAGGCAATAATACCTCGTGAAACCAAGTGACCTTCACGTGACAGCCCGCACCAGAGATGACGAAGTCGGAACGGTCGCCCTAGTGTCCACCAACTACGCCGACCGTCCTCTGGCCACAGAAAACCACCTGGAATAACATAGGAATCACAGGCGCGTACCGACTGGATCTACAGATGTGAGCAACACGCCACTGGACGACTGTTGCGCGCAAACGACGGCAATGACGACTACGGTGTCCATGCTGACCAACAAGCTGGTCATAACTGGTTCAGCGGGAGAATGTGAAGCAGGTTGTTTTGGCTCATGCTCATATAAAAATGAAAGGCGGCGAGCTGACAAAAGAAGAGAAACGAGCCAGCAAAAGAAGAAAAGAGAGGTACAAACGAAAATGTATCGAGGTTACTAACCACATAAGGAAACATCGACTCAGACAAACTATTCAGCAGAAGAAACGAACCTATAGGCAAGACAGACCAAACCGAAAACGTAGAACAAAACGAATAAGTGCAATGCATCAGCGACAAACGAGAGCTCTAAAGGAAATCAGAAAAAGGCTTGTTTCACACTCTGTGCTTTGTCTCCAGCCCGTGGATCGGCTACACGAGGCTATTCAGTTCAGTTGAAGCCTCTCTGGATTAGCGAAGGGAGAACTTGCTGGCGAAATCACGCAAAAGAAGAGATCGCATCTGGAGGCCACAAGAACGGTAGAAATGACGTGCAACAACACGACATAAATAACGAAGAGGTCATCTCCACGCTACGGACGCTTCGCTCCGATTACAGTAACGTCAATCAGACCCCGGAAAATAATAAAAAAACGTTATTTTCTTTCAACATTCAAATTGACAACGAGGACACATTAACTTTCTTCTTTTCGCGGGGGAGTGGGTTGAAACTTATTATGCGAAATCGGGCATCCCGACAAAGACGAAGAAGAAGCGGGATCCCGAGAAAAAAACGAATGCACGAGGTGTAAGATTGAGGCCTGGACATAAGCGGACGATGCCGGACGTTCCTAATGTAAATATCTGTAGATAACCTTTGTTGACCTTATCAATGAACGAGCAGTCAGCCGTTCTTACAGCAGGCCCCTCTATAACGGGAGTAACCGAAGGAGACCCCCCCCCCCCCGCCCTACCCAGAAAGAGTCGAGAGGACGCTACCCTTTATGACAGCCTTCCCCTTAAAGAGGTCGCCTCGACCATCGGGTGACGAAGCCGATCCAAAGGCTCCCCATCTTAAGTGGGGAAGGCTAGGAGACGTTACACCCTCTATGTCCCCCCCTTTCCTGAGAGAAGTCCCAGAGCTAGGGCTCCTTCCCCCAGGCCCGGGGAGGGGGGGGGAGGGTTGCATTGGTTTAGGAGGCGTAGCATGCACCACCGTTTTGTGTCTTGGCAAAAGTCTGTTGAAACACCCTGCTTAGGCGGGAGATAGTGAGAACAAGAGTAGCCGACATGAGAACCGCGAACCGCGATGCGAACCCTGCTTCGTTTATTTAGCATAATCGAGAGGAGGCGGTAGCACTTCAAGATCAGACAACCAGCCTTGGCCTCCTGCAAGGAAGGGATCGAGGCAGTCCTTCACCTAGTACGGCTTGACTAGAGGTTTAGTCGGCGATGAAGTTCTCCCGTCTGTGAAACCGCCATACGTGCTCCGGAAAGGCAATGTCCAATAATATTTGACCGTTTCTCCTATTTCTATCCCCGTCATCCCCGAGGCGTGTTTTGTTGTATTAGGGCCTGTAGATTATTTTGTTTCATCACTTCGTTATTATTTTTATTTTTCTTAATGAAACACTCCTATACATGTTCCATTTTCTTTCGTATGTTCTCTAACTCTCAAGTAGTCACATGACCTGGTCCCATTTGTGAGCGGTATGAAGAAATGTGTCATTGCTGCCCGTGTGGTAATTTTATGTTACTAACCTCAACTATATGATAGTGATTATTTGACAGCTTGATGTTAAACTGCCCGTCCAGATAATATCTGTCGTGAGTACAACTTTTCTTGTTTTGCTCACGTTATTAAACCATGAGTTTGTGAGTCACCTGATTGAGAACGCTTGTGAATTTGCCAATTAGGTACCTTTTTTCGGGTATATGGGAGGGATGGCATAAACGTCTTCATCCTCGCTGTTGGATAATCTGAATGAAGAACATTTTGAATACATAATAGATATTGTGAATCATTGCCAACTTGTGCAGTTTCAGAGAGTTCAATAACTGGTCATTCAGGCTAACATTTATATTGTGTTGCTTTTCCATGGAGATATATCGAGAAATAGACTAGTATTCGTCCACGTCTGTTGTTCGGACCAAACCCCACAATTTTATTTACTTGTGAAGAAAGAAACTGGGGTTATTCTTAACTTTGTCTATCAATGTACGGGACATTTGGCCAACCAAATGTCTTTTTCGCCCTTTTTTGGCATTCTTAGAGTCACATCGGTGACAGTGGTCGATGTAAATGCTTAACCTTTTAACCATCTGCTATGGAATGCAAGCTGTACTACCAGAACGTTCGCGGCCTTAGAACGAAGTCCACCGAGTCTATGTCGGAAATTGTGGGCAGTCCATACACCATTGTTTGCCTTACTGAAACTTGGCTATAGGACAGTATCACTAGCTCTCAATATTTTCCACCCTCATATACAGTATTTCGAAAAGACCGTAATTATGCCATTGCGAGACAGAGATATGGAGGAGGTGTTTCAACCGCCGTGGACGCGTCACTGTGTGCATGTAGAAGATATGACCTGGAGGCTTACCCGGAATGTGTATGGGTTGAGGTTACGTCCTGTGACGGGCTTAATTATCTAATAGGGAAATATTATTTTTGCACCACACTCTGACTCAGAGATTTTTGCAGGTCATTTTCAAAATCTAGAACAACAGCTTGACATGACGAAGTTCCGTGTTGAGATATATGGGGATTTTAATTTGCCATAAATTGACTTGCTGGCAGGTTATTGCTCGTTGGCGAGCAAGGTCACCAGCCTGAAAGTATCGAGCCTGTTAGATTTTATTTATTTTAATGGATTTGTACAAAGCAATATTATCCAGAATTCAGCGGGAAATATACTTGAACTTGTTTTAGTTTCCTCGCCAATTGTTTGGATCTTGCCAATTGTGGACCCCTTAACACGTGTTGATAATTTCCATCCACCTTTTGTTGCGCCCTTTCTCTTTCCGCTTCGTCAACGAGGCTCGTGATGCCAGGAATATTTTTGTACAGTAAGGGAGATTACCTTAATGTGTACACAAGCACTTGCAGAGCTATGACTGGCAACCAATTTTGAATGATAATTGCGCGGAGTTGGCTGCTGAGGCTCTTACAACAGTAGTTTCGAGCGCCATAGGTAAATACGTGCCTAAGCGTTTTTTTTGGGGGGGGGCAAACAAGTACCCGTCATGGTTTTCCAGGGAGCTCAGGCGTTGCTTACGACGTAAGCTTCAATATCTTCGTCTTTTTCCAAAATCTGGACTGCATAAGTGGTACTCGAAATTTAGTGAGTGTCGTGCTTTGTCAAAATGAATTTTTAAACAAGACGATCGAAAGTATGCATACGGCTGTACATGAGACCGATATGCACAAGAAGCCAAAAATCTTTTGGAAGTATCTATCATCAAAAAAGAAGCTAAATCATAATATGATCCCCATAAGAGATCATTCTGGTTACGCATGTGATCCAAGTAAAATTGCCAATAAGTTTGCCGTGCATTTTAAATTTTGTTTTTGTTCTGCGGCAGTCACTGACGGTAGCACGACGTGCCAAAGCAGATTGAGATTTTCTTTCTTTTACCTCATTTGACGAAGTTGAAATTAAGGAAAGCATTTTTAAAATGAAACCGAAGCTGTCTTGTGGTACAGATGGCATCCCCAGTTTTATTGTGAAAGGATGTCCAGAGCTTCTTTCTCGTGTCTTATTACACATATTTAATTTATCACTTTGTTCCGGAATATTTCCGTCTATCTGGAAAAGCGCCGTAGTTGTTCCGATTCATAAATCAGGCGATCCTAGTATTGTAAACAACTACCGTCCCGTTTCATTATTGTGTAGTTTTTCCAAGGTTTTTGAGATGGTAACACACAAACGTCTGTACAGTTAATTCAGCCTAAAAATAAACCCCGAGCACCACAGATTTTTGAATGGCAAGTCGGTTCAATCTAATCTGTGCTCTTTTTTAGATTATACTGTTCCATTTGTTCGTGACCAGGCACAAGTCGATGCAATATATTTAAATATGACGAATGCCTTCGATAAGGTTGATCACAATATTCTTCCTACCAAACTTGATAGTTATGGTTTGTGTCCAACGTACTGCCATTGGTTTAAAAGTGATCTCTCATGTCGTAAAAATTTTGTTTTTGTCAGGGCTCATGTCTGATAAATTTTTGTCGCCTTTCGGAATGCCCCAAGGAAGCAACCTTGGTCAACTTTTATTCTTCATTTTTGTGAACGACATCTCTCATAGCGTGAAAAACTCTAAAGTATTACTATTTGCCGACGACATCAAACTTTTTCGCTGTGTTCGTTCGTACTCGGAGTGCAAACTTCTTCAGAATGACGCGTTGGCAATTTCAAGGTGATGTTTCATGAACCATCTTTTTCCTACTGAGCAAAAGACAAAAATAATGTCCCTGTCTAGAAAGCGAGATTCACTTGTGTTCCCTTACACAATAGACATCAGTGTCATCTCCCGATTGTCCGTCATTCGTGATCTTGGAATTTTTGTTGATTCATATTTAAATTTTAATATTCATGTTTCAGCTATATGTAATGCCTCTCTTAGAAATCGTGGAGTGATATTTTGTTTTACGAGGCAATTTTATTCTCCTGATTGTCTCGTCAGTTTATTTTGTTGCTTAGTGCGTACAAAGCTGGAGTTTGCTTCAATTGTTTGGAATTGTATCAACCACACTGCGTCATGCTCTAGTGAGCGTGTTCAAAGACGCTTCCTAGGCATAATCTATGACAGGCATTTCGGACGCAAGTGTTACTACAACTATAATGTACTACTTAAGAAACTATGGTTGCGCACCTTGCTTGATAGAAGGCGTTTACATGATTTTATGTTTTTCCATAAGGTTGTGAACGGAAGTGTTGATTCGTCGCTTTTGTTAAGTACTGTTTGTTTCCACGTTCCCTTGCGGTCTAGTCGGTTTCAGAGCCCGTTCTACCCCCGGACTTTATATGATACGTCTCCCTTAACAAGAATGCAGATGGAAATTAACAGACTTGACCAATCTGTTATAGACATTTTTAGTGACGTGACAACTTTTCGACGTACACTGGAGTCCATCCTTTGTGTATAATATGGAATCTATGTGGCCGTCTGCATTTAATCTCCAATGACGAACTGTCCACCACTATTTAGGCTATGTGCTGTTTGTGTACACAACAAAATAAATATTATTATTATTTTATATTATTATTAATATTATTATTATTATTATTATTATAGACTAAGCGAATTAAGAATTAAAAAAATGAAAAGCTTCCTTTACATTATGTCATCACAAGCAATTATTACCTCATATACAAAATGGAGTATAGTTTGTCACGTGGGTGTTCACGTGCTAACGTGGCCTACATTTTGTTATATACATATTTTTTATTATTCAAACAGCATTTTTTACAACAGAGTATAATCAAAATAGTCAACGTTTCTGTGTTGAAAACAGTTCTGTTTTCGCCGGGAATTCTGCAATGACGCACGCCTTTTGTTTAAAGAAAACAGCTGTTCAGAACCTGTGCCGCTTTTCTCACGGGGTATAAATAAGAATGCGATTCTGCATCTTTCATATCAAAGCTTACTAGTTACACATAAAGAAAAAGTATCTGATCATCACCGTGGTAAGTCATGCGGCAATAATTATAACAGCCATTCTGAAGTTTTCTCTGTTTTTTACATTTCATAAAGCGACCAGGGTTTCCTTTACCCTGTCCTTTTTTCAATTACATGCAATCTAGGGGTACCTAGTGATGGGCCAAACTCAGGGGCTATATTGTTGTTTTATACGCAAATATAATTATTGTTGATGTTGCTCTGTCTTGGTCGAAATTCTTATCCGTAGAGGGACACTTTGTTTTCTCTTATACATCAATTCCTATCCCCTTGAGTGAACTTTTCCCAGAAAACAAAATGTGTGCGAGAGACGATAACAAATATATTACTTACAGGCTGGATTAATGTTGCCATCCTCATAAACAAAATGACATAACTTACATTAATACTAAAACATACAATCAATTCAAATGCACATGTAAATGACTCAATTGGAGCTTCCATACAGATTGGGTGAACTACGCTCCGCAAAGAGGGAACACGTAAAACACCTTTCCGCCGAATTATTCATTGCTATTAATTGACTATATAGAAGTGGCACACAAATGGTTTTTGCCTGATAAAGCATTTATGTTTTTCGAACAGGTGTGGCCTGTTATGTAAGATATAAATGAAGGCCCTGCGCCGATCGCAAATATTGTTTCTTTCTTATCAAACTTTGAGGTGCCACGTGTCGCCGTGACGTCGCGTCACGTGATGTCCAAGTATATGACGTCATAGTGTTCTTTGAGCAGACATTGGAGAAGGTCCCTCTATGTGAGGTGCAATATACATAAATACAAGGTACATTCAGGTTCGATATAAACAATATATTCATTCGGATACCATACGCTGTCGATGCTATCACCTTGACTGCCCAGAACATTTACACAAAACTGCCCATGTTAAACGAAATTCAAGGACAATATTATATCAATCACTTCCCTCAAAGAAATGTCTAATCATTCTTTTTTGATAGGTCATTGGTACCGGTTTTACATGCGGTTCCATGTCACTTTTTTATTATCAGTTAGTCCTGCCAGGTTCAGTTAGGCAAGTCTGGTATACCAGAATCCAAAATGTGGTATTGCGCGAGAGTATTGATGCCGCGAACTTAAGAAGATCACTCGAACGCTAGCTTATCTTACGGTGATCACAGGATGTCAGGTTGCACAGACAACTAATAGAAATGTTCGAAATTGATAATAAAACTACCTGATTAAAAGGTACTTTTTTAAAATCTATATACATGATGTTTGAACGTGTGTCAAAACATAAGCTTTCGACTAACTATTACCATTGCACGCAGTCTCTATTTCTCATTTTAGGTTGCCGATCCTAAAGCCGACAATGCACAGCGCTGCAAAGTTCCTCGCCATCATATTGGGTGAGCCCGAACGAAGTGTTTCCGGCATTGTCCTCCCAGCGCTTTGTATAAGTAGGTCGCTTAGTTCGTTGTAGAAGTTTTATTACAAAAGCACTCTTATTAGACCGCATTGAAGCAATTGTTCAGGATATTTAGCATCACAAAAATCCCAGCATGTCAAGGCCTCCATTATTTCCACCGAAAATATCATCACTCGTGGATCCAAGCAGCGCTTGCCTTCGTTCCGGCAGCATCGCCGCCAGAGCGTATTGCAATGTCTCACAACGAGTTGCGATTCTCGTCAAGGCTTCAGCACATTCGCCGCTTCTGGCGGGTTGGGGTTCCACCAGTAATGACGTCAATCACTGGCCTGGTCTATTAGGTTGTTTCATCACACGCAGTGGTCGATACTACTATACAGTCGCGGAATGCTTACGAAACGCAGGACGTGGTGAGCCCCGCGCACATTTTTTAATATTATTAATTCGCACCCAATGAGGTGGCGGCATTCACCACTTGGAGCCTCCAAGAACCAACAAAAACTCAAGAACCGCGAACATATATGAAGTCAGTTCCTTCATTTTCCAGAACTATCAAAGTCAAATATGCGAGGGGTTTTACGTCTTGAACCAAAGAAGGACGTCTGGCAAGCCACAGCGATTGCGTGATGCACCAATTCAAAACATATGGTGTGGGTTCGAAGCCTGCCCATGCGCTTTGCTTGATTGCATCTTTCGAGTCTCAAAATTCCGGTTTCGTGTTTACGAGGTTTATTTTTTCTTGGATTAGGCGTGTTTTTTATGCGTGCGCTCGCGTGTTTTGTTTAGTTTGGGTGTTATTCGTTATCAATTTTTGGCCGCGTTTAAAAAAGTGGGTATTTATTGGAGATTATGTTGGGAAAAAGAAACAGGACACGGACATGGAATTCCTCTTCCTCCGTAAAACGTGTGCTGGAACCGAGTGCTTGACTACTGTTGGGACACTGACGCGAAAAGGAAACGGGACGATGGGCGTGGTTTCCCAAGAATAAAGCAGTCTCGGGACAGTTCCGTTGAACCAGCTAGTGTTCCGGATCGACAAACAATAAAGCTACGACTAAATGTTTCTTTTTGTGGAACATGATCCCTTTCTCCTATTCCGGGGCAACTGCAATTAACATATATTTGGTTTTCTTCGATTTTGATGGAATAGTCTCAGTTGTTAGTTTTCGGTGTATCCCGTTATATACCGAAAATACGGAACCATAGTGATAATGTATACAACAGAACGTAAGTATCCCGTTTCGCTCCGCATTAAAACAATAACGAGTTCTTGATGATACTTCGCATTTTCGATGCAGTTGTCGCCATCGTTGTTACCAACGTGGCCGGAGGAGCAGTTGGAAGAAGTGCCCGCATGGCAGCACGCTACTTCAAGCGCCAACACTCGTGCCCAAGGAGAAGAGGCTCGCTCCGTCGACCATCCGACTCAGTATAATGCCAATGCCAATGCCAATGCAAATGCCAATGCCCAGGCAGAGTGATTTCCCTACACATCCTCTAGAGGGAGTGTTCAATGCCCCCCCCCTCCCCCCGCCTAAATATTTAGACACTCCCTCTAATTTCAGTTCCTGGGAAACCCCTGATAATTCCCCGATTCAAAGAAGGCCGTAGTGTCCGCCGGTCTCGCTTTCCTCTTTATAACTCTTAACACTTACTATTACTACCTGATCCTGGGTTGATCATTATCGCTGCTTATGTTGGAAAGCACAGACAATGCCGCAGATTTTCCTGCCTCATGGGATGTTGAAAATGTCAAGTGCACATGTCATTCACTGGGAAATAACACCTTCGAAGCTTTGTATTCGGGTAACTGCTTCTTGAATTAATATTAAAATCGGTGACGGGCTTTTCTCGTTGTGTTTTAACGCACTGTTGTGTTGTTCTTCTTTCCGTAGAAATAAAAATATTTATTCAAGTTTTCTATTTCAGGATCTAAGGGCTAGCTTGTGTTAAATTTACACCGGCCGCATGTAACTAACATTATTTATAATTCTTGGAGGCAGTAATAGCCGTATCGCTGAACGTGCATAAAGAATACGAGAAAAAACGGGGCTGTTTCAACGGTGCAACGCTGCAATCATACTCACTCTTAAGGAACGGAGGGTGTGCCATATTATTATCCCGCTTCTGGTTTCGTGATTTGTCATCCGGTGATCTGACTGGGAGAAGGCTGAAAGTTATTGTCTCTGCAGCGATATTAAAATGTCTAGGAACTCGCCGAGGCCTAGGTTTCTTTAAGCCTCATTCACAATGGATGCACATAAAATACACGGTGTTGACTGCAGACACGGTGACAAAATTGTTTGTCTGAAGCATATTTTCGATATACATACGATGCTTCTAAAGTGTACGCAGACAGATTTTGTATGCTAAACGTAATAGGACCGTCTTACAAGGGACATACACGCCTCAGTCAGTGTCTACAGACTTCGAGTTTTTTATGTATTAATAAATGTGGGCGCGACCTCAAGGTCTCGGTGACAATGCACGAAGAACGTGTCCTCGTTCAAACTTCGTATTTTCGTCGCAGCTGTCGCCATCGTTGTTTGTGACAGGGCCGGAAATTCAATGCGCGTATGGTCAGACGGCTCTTCAAGCGATAAGCCGCGGCGTCCGAAAGTTTCGATGCCACCGCCCACAAGAGAAGTGACTCGAGCCGTAGCCGCCGCCGCCGGTGAGGATACGGATGCAGCGCATAATGTCGGGATCTAAGGAACTGCTGTATACTGTTCCGGGTCTTGAGATGCCCTTCAGAACGTTTCACGCTCGCTACTAGCAGTTACATCCGGGTTGGTAACCGCCGCTGTTGTTCGATAGCGCAGACAGCGCCGGACACCTGCACCGCGTTCTTAGCCTCTGTCTGTTTAGTGGGAAGGTTAAGGTCAAGTTCGCATTTTATCCCCTTGGGATCAACACCTTGGAAGCTGTGTTTTCGGTTGAATGTTACGCGAAAGAATAAGAGGCGGCGACAGGTTCCTCCGGTTATTTTGTCGCGCGGTAATACGTAGCGCTTGTTACCCTAGGAATATGTTCATAAATAATAGTGTTTTGTATTTCTGACTGTAATGAGTAGATATACTTCGTTGCACTTCCAGTCCGACTGCAACTAAAGCTACATTCTGCTGGTGCCACTGGAGCACCGCCAAATGTGCACCATCACGGTGCTCGCGTTCTTCGTAGGTTTTGAACCACAGACTGAAACAGTCGCACACAGTTTTTTTTTTATTTAATGGGTGTGTCCCTTACTTGCGAGGTGCCATCGAGGGAAATGGAAGTAAAGAATTTTACACAGTCTTGAAATCCCGCCTTGCGCAAATACTTGACAAAAAATATATCGGTTGGTAGCGTTAGCTGGGGTCGGAATTAAAATGAAACGGAGTAGAGTGTAACTGATATATCCTTACTTTCTCCGTGATAATATAAATATCATGGAGGCAATAACGGTGCTTCCAAGCGTATGCACCTTTCCAAATATCAACATGGCAACATAAAGAAAAGAAACGAGTGACCCATGTGCCGACTCAAACAATTTCTAGGGACGAAACTAATAACTGATTCCAGAACCGCGTAAAAGCTAACGGACGCGAGGAAACTTACGTTTACTATTGTGTCACAGTCAACATTACATAGGGCGTCTTTGACGTCATTTTCTAATGTTTTGATTCATATTAAAATTGAGCTCGAGGAATCGAACAGCACATCGGCCCAATTGTATCCCGTACTGACATTTCCGAATCTGACATAAGAGTCAATCATAGTGAAGTTCTCCGTTTATAATTCCGAGTTACAGACAAGACGATCGTACTAAGCGAAGCACACCGTTTTCCCGCCAAGGATCACGTATTAAATATAACAACGTTTAGAAGAATGCGGTTTGTTGGAGTTAAATGAAAATTACTTCCGATCTATGCACTGTGCATGTTTGGTTTGATTAATGGATCTGATATACTTTTTATAGGGCTACTCATCAAAGTAGCATTTGACTACGGCCATCTACTTTGCCTTTTTTACGTCAAAGATTTCTGATTTGGAATATGATGACTTGTAAGCTATGTGGACGCCGATGTAATCAACATTAATTTTTTTCTAAAATCCTGTAAAAAATTTAAACATGCTATGTTTCTGTAAGTACATATCACACAGTGCAAACAACAGTACTGCATTTGTGTCGTCGACAAATGTAGCGATTTCGACATATCACTAAAGAAATATGTAGAGAACTTAGCCGAGGAGCTCAGGCGCAATAGAGCCTCGATTTCTGTGCGGCTAAATCGCCAAAAGGACAAACGGTCGGACGTGATCAACGTATGTGCCGGCTTTAAGTTCCCACAAAACATATTACTCTTCAAAATGTAAAAATATATATGGTTTGTTTTTTCGTAACCTTCTGAGTGCTCAAGCGATTTATGCAAACTATCTAATGAAACAAAAGGAACGAAAAGAAATCCTTAAAAAAGAATTAGATGTTTTTAAGTCAGTTAGGTGTCTAGAATCATCGTACATCGTTTAGTCTTTGTTGGAGGGTTTAGTAGAGCTCTGTTGGCATAATGAACGACAGGTCTGTAATCCAGTATGTCCACAGAGCTGCAACGCTTTAGCTAAACGCACGAGTGGGTACGAAAGGAGTTTAATATATTCGAACATCATCGAGCTAACAGAAGCAAAACGGTTACTTTGAACCTATCTTTCACCAAGAGCTTAATTATTCGTTAGAGAGAAAATGCTGCGGTACACAAGTCGAGGGGAGCATCACATCAGATTTGCAGAGGCCATCGGGATTACTGAAGCCGGTTTTTTCTCGATCGATCAGCTTCATGAACCTGCATCATCCTTGCCACTCAACCAACGGAAGGGTGGTTGAATGTCAGATAAATAAAACGATAACGAAAATAAATCAAACTTAAATATTTAACAGATCCACCAAAAAAATGACATATGATTTTTTCTTCTCTCACTCCCTCCCTTCATCTGATTCATCTTCATTATGATACTCCTATTACTACGAGATATAAACTATATCAATACTGGGTGTCTCTCGTTTTCACTATATGCCCTTACAAAAAATATAAATGAGTTTAAATTTAGTTTGTAATGTATTCTTATAAAGTACATTAGAAACTCAATTGAAACGATATAATAGATTTTCTAAGGCTGCTCTGCTTTCAAAAAGGATAGAGTGCATTATTAAAACGTGTTCAGGGCTCGCGTGATTATCTGGCTTTCTGTTAACTAGGCTTGAGTAATCTCAAAACAAAGTATACTTTACAGTCCACGGTGTGTGTCCACAGACAACGAATATATTATAAAAGTATGGGATTGGCATACTCTTCAAAATGTTTTGTTTCC
Source organism: Ixodes ricinus (assembly GCA_037355805.1). Lineage (NCBI taxonomy): Eukaryota > Metazoa > Arthropoda > Arachnida > Ixodida > Ixodidae > Ixodes > Ixodes ricinus. The sequence continues at coordinate 20,021 of JAZHYW010041392.1, read as the reverse complement.
ACTTTAGGAAAACAGATAGCTCTCATGGCCTCGTCCAAAGATTTCAAATATTTTTCTAACTGCTCTTCATTTCTTGCGATTTCGAGAAAAGCTGTTCAAAAGAATCTTGTGCAGTCTTTTTTACGGTCTATGGACTCACTTTTCTGTTATTACGCTGAATCAAGATTAAATATCCTCACACCAACCCTTCCCATGCCCAAAAGGGCTGGTACTTTTGAGTCAGCGAATTGTGCAGAAACTCTACTGAGAAATTGTTCTGACACGGTAGCAATTTATAAAACTTTGAACCACATAAGTTTATAATCTGAGAAAACTAAAAAGCATAGAAAGGGCGTGGGATGTAATTAAAGCCACCGAGTATTTTATGCTCATAATTGTCCACCTCCTGGAAATAAATCTATGGTTCACCTGATTTTCAAAGCAAAACACAGAGTTACAGACAGCCCGCTCTCTGCGTTCCGCGACAATGTGCGCGCTAAAATAAAGCAGCTTCAGCATTACATTGTTGTTCTGCTGAAGGGACAGAGATGAAGGTCACAATCGAATAGTTGAGATTTAAAATTGTGAATGGTGCCTGCCTTATCAAGAAATTTAAAGTCAAGCATTTAATCCGTGAATACACTGTTGCTGTTGCTGGGCTCAAAAGCAGAACACTTAGATTTCAGGTACATTGAATTGAAGGTCGTAGTACATGTGCTGTTTTCCAAAGCTTTCAAAGCGCCACATTTGTCGACAACAGTGGTTAAATGTATACTGTAATTATCATTAAAAAAAGAAAAAAATATACCAAGCGGCGTATAATTCCATAGAAATTGCGACAGATAACGTAATTTTTCGTTCTGAAATACACCACATCGCTTCTTGTACAGATATTATACTTGCTCAAAACTAAAAAAAAAAGACTCTGACAAGCACATACATTAAAACGTTTCATTATGTTTCACAAAGAAGTAAAAATAAAGTTATATTTGTGGTCATGCTTCTTTCGGAGTGGTTTTGCTTATTATACCTCCATCATATCAGCCTTGAGTACTTTTTATGACTCTTGTTGATTGTTTATTATATATATATATATATATATATATATATATATATATATATATATATATATATATATATATATATATATATATATATATATATATATATATTATATATATACATATATGTGTGTATAAATATATCAATATAATTATGCGGCTCAACCTTGCAGACACTAGCGAAGAAATGAACAAAAACGTGCCTTCTGTTCGCTGCCAGAATGAAGAAGCACATGTTATGCGCCGATTTACGCGATTGGAGTTGATTACTGCTGCACGACTAAGCGGGTGATACTGGAGGCACAATCTGACCCCTGAATGTTGCTAGAGTTTGGCAATTTCTGAAACTGTGCGGCAGGGCATGGTCGGAAAAGCGAAATGTTTTATTGGGCAGCTCGTTTAAGCTGAGCGCAAGCCAAGTAATGATGTAATGATCGTGTCCACTCCGCGAGCTGCATGTGGTCGTACAACTCGGACGTGAAAGATGAATGCGGGGGCCTAAATAAACTGGACAGTTAGGCACACTTAAATAAGAAGAGCAATAACAAAATTACTGTCAAAAAGAAGTTAAATTACAGTATTAGTATTCTGGAAACTGCTAAACTGTAATAAATTAAACTACAAATTACCGCAGACGAGAGGATATGACATTACATTACAATTACTTTCCAAAACTATGGCAATTATTTTGACATTACTTTTCAATACCTTCATGAAGTAATTTCATGCGTATTTTATTTAGAAAATATGCACCAGAACCCACATCTATATGTTTACACCGCAACAGCCCTGAACGCCTTACTGTGAACCATTCAGAACAATCGTTTCGCTGGCGCTCACAACTGAAGTGCTAAACATGATGAATAGTTTCTTATTTAGATGTGACTCAAAAAATGCGATCTCACCGACTTCGCAGTTCGTTCAACGGTGAATGTCTCTAGTTAAAATGTGATACGTTTCCGTATTCCTGATTTTGAAGAAGTTATAGTCCGTGTCAGTGAGTTATAGGTCGGGCGATCGGAGCTCATTCTTACAAGGATTTGTCATGTGAAACGTCTCTATTTCGACTCGGACGCAGTCTAATCCTATTTCCCCAAGCGCACTTGTTAACGCATCCTCGGTCATTCCTATCGAGGAGTATTGTTCTCAAACACCCAAAAAGCCGAAGCTATTGCTTGTTGTCACACGAGGGTGCTGGATATTTGCGAGGCAGAAGCATCGCCAGTTGACTAAAAGGAATGGTGCGAGGTTCCTAGAATGTGTACATTCCTGAACAAACGGGTGGCGTTATCCGCTCCTTTGCTTATTCCCGAATAAACTGCTGAGGGAAAGGCAGAGAGGCATATCGCGAGCGGCATTTGCTCTGCTCGATTCCCGTATTTTCTCATTACAAAAAACACTCTTACTTGACGAGGCCAAGGATGCGCACGAAACGTTCTGGCGCCTTGACAAGGCATTTGGAATGAACTATTTATTCCGGTCGTTGGTTGTTCACGATGGTCCAGCTTACGGTTTGACCTTGTTTAACGAAATAGCAAGAAGGCTGGAGATCTGATTGTCCGGTCGACTCGGCTTTTAAAATGTGTTAACGTCACTGGTGATGTGCCCTTCACCCTGTATTTTGTAAGCCGTTCACCCCTAAGCTGACAGTGCGGTGGAAGCTACGTCCTCGTTGGAACACCCAGGCGTCTATCTTTGGCCAGGTAACCACGCTCTAGTTCTTACCCACGCGCAGAGAAGAGGTCGGGTGATGAAAGGAAGGTGGTTTACTGGTTCCCGAGATCTCGTAGCTCCCACCGCACTCTCAGCATAGGGACGAAAAGTATAGTATCATCGTGATGAAGTGATGCGGTAAATCTGTCGTATTTGGAGATCGTGAGCCGTCGACTTCCAGTGATGTCCTTACACGCAAGCTTAGTTTCCTTCTCCTTCATCTTTCCAGTACGCGGTTGTACGCGTGTCGTATTCTTCGTACGAGGCTTTGTGCTCAGACCGCCGACGTTTATTCTTTTTCTCAAAATGTTTCCATGCAAAATAATGTTTCTCTTTTTTAAGCTTAAAAACGAGCTTTCTTTTTGGGAACAAAAGTAATTTCAATAATAACGAGTAATATCGTCAAAATTACTGCCTGTAAGTTGTTCATTACATTACTAAATTACCAGCCTAAAAAGGTAATTCATTGCGTTACTGATTACAAATAATTTATTTTCTGTTTTTCATTCCAGTAATGTCATTACTGCCATCTCTGAATAAGAAGCTGCAGCATAAAAACCTGGTAAAATGTCTTAAATGAAATAAGAAAACAATCTTAATATTTTAAAGACAATGAAATTTCTTGGTATCAGTCAATATTGATTGACATTACACATATGGCCGGGTAAGACATTTTAATTTGATTATGAACAAAACAAATTTGTCGTTAGTTCTTTATACAACGAGGTTATTCTGCCAAACATAGTGATTTGTTATACTCCGTTCACCCTTAAGGTGAGACTAGAATCTCGCCCTTCAGCGCAAAATTCCTGCCCTTGCTAAGAAAAGTGTGAACGGGCAGGCACGCGCAACTAAAGCACTGCGGAAGCCAGCGAGCTCGCGCTGAAGGCGGAGCTTCTAGTCTCAACTTAAGGGTGAACGTACATTACCCACGGTAGATGAGATAGTTAGCCACTGCAGTACGACCGCTACCCTGGGGTCTTTAACATGCACCAGGCAGTAGTGATACACGACCGCATGCCGATACGATGCTCATCCACATCGAAACGGGCAGGGGTGGGGATTGAACACAGGATCCCTGGGTTCTGCAGAGAGAGCTTTCGCTCCACGTGCTGCGAGCTGGTGTGCGCTAGCCCACTCGGCCACTGATCCCCCCAGCTTGTAAGCAGTGCTACGTACCGAATTGAAATTATCCGCAAAAATCGATTAATTAAGATAATGTGCTACGATTTAGTACCGAGATGCATATAGGTGACGGAAGATTTTAATATGCTCATCAAAATATAATATCACATTGTTAAAAATATACTACAGAAAAATCCCGCTGTTTTGGGAAATGGTACATCTAGGTGAACCTGTAGCGCTCGCAAAGAATGCCATCATTACTGTGTTAATAAAGGCCCCTTGATCATAGCTTGAAGTTTCTAATTTTGGTTTGTGGTAGGTAACAGACATTTGAAGAGGAGCATACAAAAATGCTTTTTTGAAAACATAAAATACCACAACTTGTGGACTTTGAAAACTACGTACTAAACAGCAAACATTTTTTGGTCTGAAATAAGGTGAGTTTGCAGGCAAGCTGGTGAAATGTTAGCAAAACTAAACCTATGACAGGGCCTCGATGTATGTTATTCCTTCCTATTGGTGTCTTTCTTTCTCCTACCTTGGGTTGTTATGTTTTTATTGGCCCATTTGAAAACACCTTCGGCATTAAACCTGTGCATCATTTTGTTGCTGAGGTCAATTTAACTATCATCAGCAAAACGTTTGAAAGCGTTTAATGAGAACATAGGAACTCTACATTGTAAGGCATCGTTTTACTGCGCGTTGGGATGACTCCCACTAAATATGTTTTCGCTTTTCCGTCGCACTTGTAATTAGTGCTGACGTTGCTTATTTCTAATGATGCCTGGACGGAAGGAAAACAAGTTCAAGGATGCATTTGGTGTGCGTTGTAACATCTGCTGTCATGACGGTATAATTCCTGCAGCAATGATAAAAATCCTGCTATATATTTTCGAACACATTTTTATGGCTACGGAAAGCTTTTTGTTTTTTTATTTCCCTCAGTTCCCGGTTTAAACAATAATAAATGAAAAACAAAAATATGTTCAAGGTGAACTAAGCTGTTTTAGCCTTGAAACCGCACGCATCGACAGAAACAAACTGTCCTGTGATTAAAGTTTCAGCCAATAACCTATGATAGGACATACCTCAAATTGCACAAATTCGAGAAACAATTCATCTCAGGCTTTATTAATACCACCTGATATGATGCGAAGCACCTACCTTTCCTAAAAACTGCACAAAATGGTAGACTTCAGGGTTGACATTATCATAGTTGAAAACCAGGAAGTCTATCTTGTAGTTCACCTAGCGGATTTCTGTAGACATCTTGACTAGAATGTTAAAGGCGTGTGTAATAACCGTTCCGCAGTAATGTCCACTAGGGCGTCGTCAGTCTGCATTCATATGGCGCTTCTTGCAATTTTAAGTGATCGAGATATAGAAAGTGTATCATTGGAATTCGGCCACGAAAAGAGGTAAGCATGTGCACGCTAAGCTTGTCCAACCTACATAGTATTGTTCACACCCCGATTGAGCAACTCAAGATGCTTTTGGGTATATGTAGAAAATATTCCAAAAGCCGGGTCTCATAATGACCAAAAAAACTGCGCCGACTTGACATAACACAATAAACAATTTAATAAACGTTTCGTCACCCTTGCGGGAGACATCATCAGTGAAACCTTCAAGCTGGAATGAGAGAAAAAACTTCGACAGTCCTATTTAAGCAAATCCGCGTACACATCGGGGAGGGGGCCACGGTTGGAGTTGCAAGCCGATGAGTCACTTCGGATGAACCATGATTCGACGAACCTGCGTGGACCCCACCTTTGTTCACGCGCCAGAGTGGACGCATTCTCAAAGTCGAAACTCTGACCCGTATTCTCACAATGGTCTACAAGTTCCGTCTTCGCTCTTGTAGCATGCGTGGCCTTCGCCACGTCCTTATCCGTTTCTCCTATTCTTATACCCCTTATCCCCGAGTGCAGTTTTTTGTATTAGTGCTTGTAATTTATTCTGTTTTACCACTTCGTTAGTATATTTATTTCGCTTAATGAAACACACCTATACATGGTCCATTTTCTTTCGTATCTTCTATTACTCCCAAGTAGATACATGACCTGGTCCCATTTGTGAGCTGTATGAAGAAATTTGTCATTGCTGCCAGTGCGGTAATTTTATCTTACTAACCTTAACTATGCGATAGTGATTACGTGACAGCTTGACTGTCCGTCCAGGTAAGATCTGGCGTGAGTGGAACTTTTCTTGTTTTGCTGCCGTCATTAAAGCGTGAGTGTGTCGGTCACATGATTGAATTTGCAAGTTATGTACCTTTTTGGGTATATGGGAGAGATGACATAAACGTGTACACTCTTGCTGTTGGATAAACTGAATGAAGAACATTTTGAATACATAAGAGATATTGTGATTCATTTCCAACTTGTGCAGTTGCGCAAAATTTCAATAACTGGTCATTCAGTCTAACATTTGTATTGTGTTACTATTCCATTCCTCATAATTTTATTTACTTGTGAAGAAAGAAACTGGGGTTATTCTTAACTTTGTCTACCAAAGTAAGCGAATTACGACTTATAAAAATGGAAAGCTTCCTTTAATTTTAGTCATCGCTAGCAAGTATTACGTCGCATACAAACTGAAGGATAGTTTGTCACGTGGGTGTTCACGTGCTAACGTGGCCTAAATTTGTTATATATTTATTCTTTATTACTCAAACAGCATTTTTTTACAACAGAGTATAAGCAAAATAGACAACGTTTCTTTGTTGAAAACAGTTCTGTTTTTGCCGGGAGCTCTGCAATGACCCATGACTTTTGTTTGAAAAAATGCAGCTGTTCAGAACCTTTGCCGCTTTTCGCAGGAGGTATAAATAAGAATGCGATTCTGCATCTTTCATATCAAAGCTTACTTGTTACACCTAAAGAAAAAGAATCTGATTATCACTGTGGTAAGTCATGCGGCAATGATTATAACATACATTCCTAAATTATCTCTCTTTGTTACATGCATAAAGCGACCAGGGTCTCCTTTACCCGCCCTTTTTCCAATTACATGCAATCTAGGGGTACATAGAGCTGGGACAAACTCAACGGCTATATTGTTGGTTTCTACGCAAATATGACTATAGTTGATGTTGCTGTGTCTTGGTCGAAATTTCTATCCGTATGAGGGACACTTTGTATTCTCTAATATATAAATTCCCACGCCCTTCAGTGAACTGTTGCCAGAAAACAAAATTTGTGCGAGAGGAGATAACAAATATATTACTTACAGGCTGCATTAATCTTGCCATCATCCTAAACAAAACCACATAACTTAAATTGTTACTACAACAAAGAATCGATTTTAAACGCACATGTAAATGTCTCACTTGGAGCTTCCATTCAGATTGGGTGACCTACGCTGCGCAAATTGGGAACATGTAAAACACTTTTCCGCCAAATTATTAATTGCTATTCATTGACTATATAGAAGTGGCACACAAATGGTTTTTGTTGATAAAGCATTTAGGTTTTTCCGAACATGTGTGGCTTCTTATATAAGATATATATCAAGACCCTGCCTTGATCGCACATATTATTTCTTCATTTTCAAACGTTGAGGTGCTACGTGTCCCCGTGACGTCACAGTCACGTGATGTCCGAGTGTATGATGGAATGGTGTTCTTTGAGCAGACATTGGTTAAGGTCGATCTATGTGAGGTGCAATATACATAAATACAAGATACATTCACCTTCAATATAAACAATATATTCATTCGGATACCATAAGCTGTCGATGCTATCGCCGTGACTTCAAAGAGCATTTACACAAAACTGCTCATATTAAAACGAAATACAAGGACAATATTATTTCAATCACTGCCCTCAGTGAAATGTGTAATCATTCATTTTCGACAGGTCATTGGCACTGGTTCTACATGCACCTCCATGTCGCTTCTTTTATTATCAGTTAGTCCTGTCAGGTTCAGTTAGGCAAGTCTGCTATAGCAGAATTCATAATATAGTCTTGCACGAGAGTAATAATGCCACGAAACGTAAGAAGATCACTTGAACGCTCGCTTATCTTAAGGTGATCACAGGATGTCAGGTTGCACTGACAACTAATAGAGATACTCGGATTTGATACTTAAACTACGTGATTAAAATTCATTTTGTAAATCTATATACATAATCTTTGAACGTGAGTCTATAGCATCAGCTGTTCACAACGAATTCCCCTTGCACGCAGTCTGTCTTTCTCATTTTAGGTTGCCGATCCTAAGGCCTACAATGAACAGCGCTGCAAAGGTCCTCGCCATCTTATTCGGTGAGCCCGAACGCAGCGTCTCCGACATTTTCCTCCAAGCGCCTTGTATAATTTGTAGGTCAAAACTAAAAGTGTGAATATTCGGTCGCTTAGTTCGTTGTAGATGTTCGATTCCAAAAGCACTATTATTAGACCACATTGAAAAAATTGGTCCGGGTATTTAGCATCACACCAATACCACGTTGGAGTCAAGGCCTGAACATTTCCCCCCAAGACGTCATCACTCGTAAATCCAATCAGCGCTTGCCTTCGTTCCGGCAGCATCGCCACCAGAGCGTATTGAAAGGTCTCACAGCGAGTGGCGATTCTCGTCGAGGCTTCACCGTATTCGCCGCTTCTGGCGGGTAGTGGTACCAGTAGCAATGTCGTCATGCGCTGGCCTGGTCTTTTTGGTTGTATTCATCACACCCAGTGATTGGCACTACTATACAGTCGCGGACAGCTTGCGAAACGCAAGACGTGGTGAGCCCTGCGTACATTTTTTTATATTATTGATTCGCGCCCAATCAGGTTAGCGGCATTCACCGCGAAGAACTCCAAAGAACAAAAAAAAAAAAACCAAGAACCGCGAACCTATATTAAGCCACTCCTTTCGTTTTCCAATACTGCGAAAGTCAAATATGCGAGGGTTTTACGTCTTGAACCAAAGAAGGACGTCTGGCAAGCCACAGCGATTGCGCCATGCACCAATTCAAAACATGTGGTGTTTGCTCGAAGCCTGCCCATGCGCATTGCAGGGAATCCTCCTAGACTAATACCTGCGGCGCCGTAGTTACGCGGTTTATTTTTCCCATGATTAGGCGTGTTTTTTGTGTGTGTACGCGCGTTTTGTCTTTAGATTCGGTGTTTATCGTTACCAATTGTTGTTATCTTTTAAAAATGTCGGTGTTTATAGGTTCTTGTGTCAAGAAAAAAATCAGGACACGGACATGGAATTCCTCTTCCTCCGTAAAACGTGTGCGTGAACCGAGTGCTTGAATATTGTTCCGACACTGACGCGAAAAGGAAACGGGACTGTGGGCGTGGTTTCCGAAGAAAGAAGCAGCCTCGGGACAGTTCAGTTGAATCTGTGTTCCGGATCGACAAACAATAAAGCTATGACTAAATATTTCTTTCCGTGAAACATACTCCTTTTTCCCCTATTCATTGATAGCTCCAATTAAAGTATGTTTGGTTTTCTCCGATTTGGATAGAATGGGCTCAGTGGTCAGTTTTTGGTGTGTCCCGTTATTTACCGAAAACACGGAACCATGCTAATAATGTACATAAGAGAACGTAAGTATTCCGTTTCGCTCCGCTTTACAACAATACCGAGTTTTTCTTGATACTTCGCATTTTCGTTGCAGTTGTAGCCATCGTTGTTAGCAACGTGGTCGGAGGAGTACATGGTGGAAGATCTGTCCGCGGGGCAGCCACTGCTTCAAGCCGCAAAACTCTTGACCCAGGAGAAGAAGCGCGCTCCGTCGACCAGCCGGCTGAGTATAATGCTCAGCCAATTAATGCCGAGGCTCAGGCTCAGGCGGCCCCGATTTAATGCTCCGATTTAAACAAGGCCGTAGTGTCCACTGGTCTCGCTTTCCTCTTTATAACCCTTAAGGCTTACTATTACTACCTGATCCTGGGTTGGTCATTACAGCTGGTTATTTTGGAAAGCGAAGACAATTCCGCAATTTTTCTGCTTCATGGGGAGTTGAAAATGTCAAGTGCACATCTCATTCACTCGGAAACGACACCTTCAAAGCTTTGTATTAGGATTAATGCTTCTTTAATTGATAATAAAATCGGTGACGGGCTTTTCTGGTTGTGTTTTAACGCAGTGTTGTGTAGTGTTTGTTTCCGTAGAAATAAAAATATTTGATCGCGTTTTGCATTCTAGGATCTAAGGGCTAACTAGTGTGAATATTGCACCGGCCTATTGTCAGTAACATTGTTGATAGTTGTTGGAGGCAGTAATAGTTTTATCGCGGAACTTGCGTCAAGAATACGAGAAAAAGCGGGGCTGTTTCTGCGGTGCATCGCTGCAGCCTTTTAAAGATTTTTTTATGAGTGTCATTATTTTGCGTTGATTTAATTGAGACAGACTTCATTCCCTCCCTTAGCTCCTGGTTGTGCAGAAAGAACCCACATTTATTTTCAGTCCCTAGTCAAACGCTGTTTTCTAGCGAAGCGTTGTGGATACGACCTTTTGATTGTTGGACCGTGACGACCGCCACAATACTTCTGGCAAGCGTATGTCTTCTATGATACGATAAATTATTGAATGAGTGGCCTGGAGTGTAACATCTCCATTCGGCGGTACGTGCGTTATCTAACCTAGAAAAATTACAGCCCTTTCCATTAAAATTTTCTAAAAATTACGTTTGCTAGTTTAATCATACCACATTGATCCTGTGTATAACCGCGCTTTTGTAACCCTTCCCCATCAATCAGCTAACCTACTTGTCTGCACCCACAATCCTTTGTTTTTCCGTTCTTTCTTCGTGACTACGAATACCCAGTGCTCCCGCCAAATTCGTCATATTTTGAAGGAGAACAAGATAATGCCCTGTCCACTTCAGAACAACTCTTTCTACACTGTTAGAAAAACGTGTGTTTTTGGGTAATATTTGGGGTTTCAAAAACACCCGATTTGGAATTAGCGAAAATCCGCATGCTCCGCCAGAAATAAACAGTCACTAATATCCCCTGAGGTCTTAAAAATGTGAATATTGTTCGCTAATACACGCCTGAACGTGTTGACGACCATTACAACACCGACCAGCTTGTCAAAAAACGCGCCTACTGATATCATAAATATCGGACCGAATGACGCGGAGGATGCTGTCGTGGCCAAGTTGAAAATGTTCTCTATCGCATCTGCCGCTGTCCTATCGATGCCTTTTAAACGTAACTCCCTGTTTCTTCTCTAATTTTCTTCAGAAAGTGCATTAGAACGTTTAAAAGGTGCTGTGGAAGACTTCAGTTTGATTTACCATCGTAAATATATGTGCACAACCCGCAACTCTTTTAACGCAAAGCGTTAATCTCGAAAATCAGCAGAAGCTCAAAGGTGTCAGCAAACCCAATCTATCCCGAAGAAACCCTTTATGCCAACCACAATACAAGTGGCGTACAGCACGCGCGCCCACAGTATGAAAACTGCTTCTGGACGCAGGCGGATGCGTGGCTTGTGGCTCCCGGAGCCCGTCGGTAGCATTACGAGCTACTTGGTGACGTTAATGGCAGACGCACCGCCCGACTCTCCCGGAGTGTCCGGCAACTGAGTGTCAAAAAAACGCGCATATTTACAAACCCAGATTGTCCCGCTGACCGGTAACAAGATCTTTGCTGCTAACAACGTTCGTCGCGAGGCCCACGGGGGTCAATGCGACGCTATTTTTGTGGCACGAAGGCTCTGAGGACGCCGCCAGAGGCGACAACCCTCTAACTAGGTGGGGGTTGGCAGCAGATTCGGCAACTCTCAGGCAGTGGGGTGACTGTTGCTATTGACGCCCATCACCAGAGGCGACAGGTACGATCGCGGGATTTGAGAAAAGTCAAGACTACCCCCATAATCCGTTGTCAAAGCGTCTCCTGCGACAAGACACGAAAGGAGAATGAATAAATCGTGACTCATTCAGGTTTCCGGGCTGGCTCGTAGATGCGGTTCCCAAATCCCCGCACCTACAGGTTCTGCATCATAGAGGCACACAAAGGGAGCCGGCCTCCCCAAGGAGGCTCCGCCATCTTGGAATGGCGCGGCGGAGCAGTGCCACGACAACAATAGTGCCATGCCCCCACATTGGGCGCAATTTTGTGGGGATAAAGGGGGGGGGCAGTTCACGTACCTTTTACGTCTGGGGACCGGTACTCAAAGGGAAATCCGATGCCCGTCCCACCGCACGTCCGACGGCTACCAAGGAGGGTGGTCACCGCGCCGGGTTCGGCCAACGCCGTGCCAAGAACGATGATCCCGGTATCCAACAGCGTTTATTGAGTACCAGGGGTCCCCCACAAGACACTGCGGTCAAGCGAGCCGTGGACACAGTGTGCCCGCAGCGCCCGCCAAGCTGAGACCCAAAGGGGCAATTGCGAGCGGAGTCATCGCCGGTGGGCCGAGCTCACGCCGCTACCCGTCGTCGCAGGAGTTCGGGGCCAGGGCTCTCAGCAGACGGACGTCCACTAGATAGAGGGGACGCCGACTGTCAGAGCCAGGGGAAACGCTAGCGTCGAATCATCGCCGGTTGGACGAGCTCGTACGCCGCAGCTCGACCCGTCGCCCGGAGTCCAATCCAGGACTCCCCGACCACACGGCCGCCCACTAAAAGGACGGGCCCTACTCTCCACCGCCAAATCTCCCTGGTCCGCCCGAAACGGGAGACGCGCGGAGGAGTGCGAGAGAGTAGGTCAGCATGGTGACGTACTCTCCCCGACACGATACGGAGCGACCGGGCTCGAAGCCGTTTTGGCTTCGCCCGTATCGTCTGAGTCTTACGCCTTCTCGGGGGTGGGAAACCAGTGGCTCCCACAACATATGCACCTCATTTTGAGGGGCCCATGTGCAGTTTTTCTTACACCCTCTACTAAGCGGGTGTGCAAACTCTCACCTCCCCAGGGTGTGCACACATTCCGTTTCCTACTCTCCTTCCTTACTGGGAATATTGATACACCCAATTCTCAAGTGTATATTCCGTTTTCCACACTCTCCTCACTTACTGGGAATACCGGTCTACCCCATTTCTAAGTGTACATATTTTCCGTTTTCCACACTCTCATCACTTACTGGGAATACCACTACACCTCATTCGTAAGTGCATATATATTCTTTTTCCACATCCTTTTCACTAACTGGGAATACCGATACACCCTATCTTTAGGTGTACATATATTACGTTTTCCACACTCTCCTCACCTACTGGGAATACCGATACACCCTATTCGTAGACGTGCGTGTGTGAAGTGGACACAACTGAGTGTAAGACATTTGCTGTCAAAATGACGGGAAATGATTTCGCAGATCATTTCTAAGCATTTGACCTTCAAATGCTAGCAGGCCGTCATTTTCAAATGACGGTGTTTTGTGTCATGTTGACGCCCCATTCGTCTACCGGAAATGCAATCAAGCCCATGATTCTACGTTCTATCGTCATTTCCTTATACGGTCCGGCGTCATTTTGACGTCCTAATTTCCAACCTGAAATACAATTGAGCGGTCATTTTGTGATGTTCCTGACATACGCACTCGTAAATAAAGAAGAAGTGTTGGGGGAGCTCGTGAGATCGAGGCAGGATCTCGGGGCACAACGCTTATGGAATGGACATGGTTCTAGTCTCAATCATTGACGCCCTAACATAACAAACTGGCGACGAGGTATTCCGTCTAGGACTGACTTCAAGGAAGCCACTCAGCGCTACGACAAGGGCCATGTCAACGCTTGGAAGCATCGAGCCCTTCGATGAAGCGGAAGGTGACTGGCCAACGTATGCCGAAAGAATCGGCCAATTCTTCATCGCCAACGACGTGAAGGAACCGAGACGAGTGGCGGCATTCCTGAGCATCATCGGCGGAAGGACCTACGCGCTACTCAAGAGCCTCGTAGCGCCGGAAGCCCCATCAAGTAAGACCTATTTGGAACTTGTCGAGATACTCCGGGCGCATCTGTCACCGAAGCCAATTGTGATTGCTGAACGCTTCCGCTTTCACAAGAGGGACCAGAAGGACAGCGAAACCATCCTTGAGTATGTCGCAGCACTGAAAAAGTTGGCTCAAACCTGCGAATTTGGAACAGCGCTGAGTGAAACTTTGCGAGACCGCTTTGTATGTGGCTTATGCAATGACAGCATACAAAAAAGGCTGCTTTCAGAAGAGGATTTGACTTTCAAGAGAGCGCTTGAAATGGCGGTAGCAATGCAAGCCGCATCCTCCAGTGCGAAAGTTCTACACGGCTCAGGGTCGTCCAGCGTGGAAGTTCTTAAGGTGGGAAGCAAACCTTTAGAAAGAGAAGGTTGTTCACATTGTGGTTACAAGAATCACGAGTCGGCCAATTGCCGCTGGAAGGGCCTGGAATGCAGAAGATGCGGAAAAGTAGGGCACCTGCAAAGAGTTTGTAAAGGCTCAGCTCCACAGTGGCAAGGACAAGCGTCTAAACCCTTCAGTAAGCGTAACGAAAAGAAAAAGATGAAGGCTGTAACTGTGGAAGATTCTGACGAAGAGATAGAAATGCACGAGCTACGAAGCGCGCGAAACGATCCGTTAGAAATAACGCTATCGGTCAGTGGAATTCCTTTGAGAATGGAAATAGACACCGGAGCAGCCGTATCGGTTTTGCCATTACAAGAGTACCAGGCTAAGTTTTCGCACCTGAAAAAGCAACGAAGTAATGTCGTCTTGAAGGCATTTAACGGAGCGAAGATTAAGCCGCTGGGGAAGTACAAGTGACGGTGATGCATGAAGACAAGGAGTCCAACCTGAAGATGCAAGTGGTCGATTTCAAGGGACCACCTCTTCTTGGACGTGACTGGCTAAGAGTCATGAAGTTGGACTGGGCAAACATCAAAGCAATACACTGTTCGGAAGAGATAGGAAGGCAGGAGATTGAAGGTCTGATGAATGAATATAAGGAAATATTCTCAGATGAGCTGGGATGCGTAAAAGGGGTTGAAGCAAAACTCAAACTGAAACACGGTATGTCTCCACCATTTCAAAAGGCGAGGCCAGTACCGCACGCATTAAGGGATGCTGTGGCCAAGGAACTGCTGGCTCTACAAGAAAGAGGCATCTTGACTTCGGTAGAAACAAGTGAGTTTGCTTCTCCAATTGTTCCAGTCGTCAAGAAGAACGGCGAGATCCGGATCTGCGGGGATTACAAGTCCACCGTGAATCCCGTGATCGATGTGGACAGTTATCCTTTGCCCAGAATCGAAGAGCTGTTTGCAACGCTGGCGGGAGGGCAGCTATTCACTAAACTTGACCTAGCCAAAGCGTACTTACAAGTTCAAATGCACGAAGATTCAAAGAAGTACTTAACCTTGAACACGCATTTGGGGCTTTTTCAAGTCAACAGGCTTCCTTTTGGCGTAGCCTCAGCTCCAGCAATATTTCAACGAACGATGGATCAGGTACTACAAGGCCTGACGCACACCACCTGTTACATTGACGATATTCTGGTAACAGGAAGAACAAAAGCGGAGCACCTGAAGAACCTGAAAGAGGTTCTCATACGCCTTAAAAAGAATGGCATCCGACTTCAAAAGGAGAAGTGCGAGTTTTTCAAAAAGGAGGTGTCCTACCTAGGCCATGTCATCAGCAGCGAGGGACCACGGACACTGGATGACAAGGTGGCTGCTCTACGAGATGCACCCGAGCCAAAGAACGAAGCAGAGTTGCGCTCCTTTTTGGGGTTAGCAAACTACTATGGCAAGTTCATCCCAAACTTGGCAACCATCTTGAGTCCTCTGAACCGCCTGCTGCACAAGGATGTCCAGTGGAGTTGGAACGAAGAATGTAGAGAGGCCTTCAAGACTCTGAAAGAGAAGGTGACGTCAGCACCAGTGCTGATTTACTTTGACCCAACTCTTCCGATCGTGTTGGCATGCGACGCCTCAGCGTACGGCGTAGGAGCGGTGTTGTCCCACATCATGAAAGACGGGACAGAAAGACCCGTATCGTTCGTCTCACGAACACTGTCTACGCATGAGAAGAACTACTCGCAGCTTGAAAAAGAGGCACTTGCCATTGTTTTTGGTGTAAAAAGGTTCCATTACTATCTGTATGGGTACCCCTTTACATTAATAACTGACCATGCTCCACTTCAAAAGATTTTGGGACCTACGACTGGAGTTCCGACGATGACGGCAGCACGCCTTCAGAGATGGGCTTGCAGATTGGCAGGACATCGATACAACATCGTTTATCGTTCGTCTAAGGACAACGCCAACGCCGATTGTCTTTCAAGACTTCCGCAAGCTGCGAAGACTTCAGACGAACTCGTCGTAGATGAAACCTACGTGTTCTACTGCGACTATTTCAGCAACTTCCCAGTGAAGAGCACAGATATTGCAAAGGCCACGTCCCGTGATCCTGTCCTAAGCCAAGTCTTGGAGAAGGTGCTCAAGGGCTGGGGAAGTGAAAAATGCGCAGAAGAAATGATACCATTCTTCACACGTCGGTTGGAACTATCGGTTCATCAAGGCTGCCTAATGTGGGGCCTACGGGTAATTGTTCCACTAACTTTGCAAGAGAGAGTCCTTAAAGAGCTGCACAGCGATCACTTCGGTATCGTTCGAACAAAGGAAATAGCTAGAAGCTATGTGTGGTGGACCTCCATCGACAAAGACATAGAGGACGAAGTGGGAACCTGTAAGCAGTGTCAAGTGCAACGAAATAACCCAGCACAGGCACCATTACATCCGTGGAGTTGGCCAACACGCCCGTGGGAGAGAGTCCATATAGACCTGGCTGGGCCATTCATGAACAAGATGTTCTTCGTGCTGGTCAATGCACACTCGAAATGGCCAGAGGTTTTCGTGTTGAACTCAACGACGTCCGAAGCCGTGATAAAATGCCTGCACCAGTGCTTCAGCACGCTTTGGACTGCCTGTCAGCATTGTATCAGACAATGGGCCACAGTTCGTGTCTCAAGAGTTCAAGACCTTTGTCAAGACAAACGGTATTTTGCACGTTACGTCTGCACCGTATCACCCGTCGACTAACGGACTGGCAGAACGATTCATCCAGACCATGAAGACCCACTTAAAGAAGACAACGTCTGGGGCGTCTATTGACACCAAGGTTTCAAGGTTTCTTCTAGTCCTACAGAAACACGACTCATCCAACAACCAAAGAGTCTCCGGCCAATCTAATGCTGCGGAGAAAGCTACGAACCAGACTAGATCTTCTGAAGCCCACCATTTCGGACACAGTGGCGAGGTCTCAGTTCAAACAACAAAGGGCGAGGCCGGAACATGAATGCACTCTGTCAGAGGGTGATGACGTCTACGCGAGGAACTATCGAGGATCGTCAAAGTGGACGCGTGGTACTGTCGTTTCGCAAACAGGACCGGTATCCTTCCAGGTACAGGTGTCCCCCGGCAGGATATGGAGACGCCATCAGGATCAGCTGATCCCGGCTCAGCCTCAACGAGAACAGTCACCAGACAGTACTCACATGTACAAACCGGTGTGTGTCCCGACATCATCGGAAGAGACTTCAGTGGCCAACAACCAACAAACGCGTCCTAACCCTGGAGCGTCAGCGGTCATTGTCGAGGCCGAGGACATCGAGACACAGACTCCAACAACCAGGTCGGGGTCGAGCGACGTAACGGGAGACATGACTGATGAACATCTCAAAGAGGGGCGGTATCCTACACGAATCCGACACCCACCAAAGCGTTTTGCAAACCAGTAACTACCTTTAGTGGTTGCTTAATTAAGGGAGGGAAATGTGATGTTCCTGACATACGCACTCGTAAATAAAGAAGAAGTGTTGGGGGAGCTCGTGAGATCGAGGCAGGATCTCGGGGCACAACGCTTATGGAATGGACATGGTTCTGGTCTCAATCATTGACCTCATAACATAACACATTTCAACATTTTAACTTCATTTCAGTATAGTCAGGCGTCACTTTGAGGTTTCCTTGTCAATCTGAAATACAATCCGGTCGTCAATCTCAGTATACTCCGTGCATCCATCAGCCGAGACTGCGGTGGGAGCTACGTTCCGGTGGGACCAATCAGTCGCGTCGCTCTCATCACCTGAGCCTGCTCTTTGCGGGTGGGTATGGGCGAGAGCATGATCACATGGAGAGGCGTATAACTCTGGTCCGAGGACGTAAAGTTTCCACCACAGTCTCAGCTTATGGATGAATGGAGTATATGTGACAATATTGCATTATACGATTTGGTGTAAATTTACTGTATTCGTGAATCACTGGACACTAATACCGTACAGTGATGGGATGTGTCTCGTAATTTTGTTTTATCGAAGTTTGTGCCGTGGTAGGCTTGTTTCACAATCATCTCATTGAAACTTTTAATGCTAGAAATTGAACGGTGATAGTCAAAGTTAGTCTAGACTGCATAGAGGCCAAGCGACGTCAGGGCGGAGTTTAAAACACTAGAAACCCGAGATCAATAAAAATAGGACATAAACAACAACGTCAATTGTTGTTTGTGTCCTCCCTTCCCTGTTTTCTAATGCCGAGTTTGCACGATGTTGTAAGTCCAACAGCTTGCCTGTATTTTTGTGTTATTCCTGTCAATATTCTCGACTGCGGCGACCTATGAGGGCGCCACCACCAAACAAACAGGGCGGACTGGGAACAGGTCGCGTCGGGTCGGCCGCGCCGGTTGAACGGGTGGCGCATTCAATTTACATAATGTTTTTGCTTAATGCCTTATTTTATAGATATTTGAGCTGCTACGGTTATCTGTAGCCGGTGCTCATAAACTTGCAGAGCATAGTTTTTTTTGTCGGTGCTTTGTGTTCTTTTCGTGTCAAACTTCTGTTTTTCGGATATTTCGTTCAAAACCGAAACTATGCGATCGGGAGAGACAGTGATCGACTCTAATCAGTATTGATCAAGTAAGCAAAGCGGCGATGGTTACGGAATTGCACCATCGAGAGTAAGTTTCAGCTAAGTCGCATGCCTCTACCATGCGACCTATCTGTCCGCGAAATCGAGGTTTTGTGCGCGTCCGTGTTTAAGAAACAGCCAAGTCGTGTGCTCGGTCAACAACACAGGCTGCAGGAAAATTACGAAAATTAAGGAAGCGCTTCTTAAGTCAAGGAGCATGTTAACCCGCTGGCGCCCCATAGGCGGTTGATACTCGTATTTCAATTCAGGTTTTAGTAGCTATCGAGAAGTCATTTAGACGAATATGCGGGTTATGAATCATATTACGTACTATGTCCCACTAAAGCGATATTAGTATATTTTTTGGGTTGAAATATGAGCTTAGTTGACTAGCTATTAGGTGGACTGCTGAATAAAAGTATATTTGACAGACAGAGAGATACTACTTAAACTCAGCCAAATGGTTCTAACCGGCAGCACGGAGACGAATGCGGACAAACTGGAAAGAGTGTTCATCGGATATTAACGCAAAACCCCTCTGCATTGAACTGGACTTCAAATTCTGAATGGAGAAATTGAGTATTTTTTGTGGCTGGACAACCTGAACAATGTAGACGTATGCTGCTGCTGGTTTCGACGGGCATTGTACAAATATTGGAGGCGCAATAGAATCATAATGTCGTGACAGCTTCTGACTTTGCGAGACGCGTGCTCCACCTGTTGAGGGCAGATAATTTCCCTCATTAATCGTATGCCAGCGAGCAGGAGTTTCCGAAATCAAGTAGAGGCGAAATCAACCCAGCTCCCTCTGCGTGGTCCAGACGCTTTTTCGGATAAAAGCAGCCAAGAAGAATAGCCAACGCACCGACCGGCGGGGGGTGGCTAAATCTTCAAGCTAATCGAACACAAACAAACTCAAGAAAAGCAGCTATCGAACCTTTCCATTCACTTGACAGCAACATTTGGTTTCCTTGCAGTGAAACAACACAGCCTGTCGTGCTCAACCCACTATTCTGCATACCTCTATAGAAACTGAACATTAGTTACCAAGTGGTCGTCACCTTGAATGCGGTTCAAGAGAGACAAGGAATCAGAACGTTTGTACCGTGATTCCTCCCCACCCAAGCAACCGAAAGCACGCGACCGTGTGTTGTGGAGTAAACCGGCCAAACACGTGATGGAAGGAAACAACCTGCTGAGGCTTCACCAAACGAATGAACGCTGAGGCAAACTTAAGAAATATTTGGACCTTTGTCAGGCTACATTGTTCGCCAGCGCACCGACCACACGCCTCCCGCGAGAAGCCGCCAGAGACGC
>JAZHYW010041391.1:0-11545 GCA_037355805.1 Ixodes ricinus | reverse complement strand
TAAATACTCCTTTTTTCCTCGTTCTGTTTGTGAGTGGAATGAGTTGCCACCAAGCGTGACGGCGATTGCTTCTACCGCTTTATTTGCGAGTGCAGTTGACGAATTGTTTTATGTCACCAATGACTAAGCGACTTGTTCATTGTTGTTTGTTCATTCGACTCATTGATGGTTTCTGATGTTGTCTATCATGCCTTGGCCCTCAAAAGTTGGCCGGCAGTATTCTCAAATAAATAAATAAATAAATATGTCATGAAATTTCACAAGTTGGAATCCAGCCGTTCAAAGAAACACCTTTGAAAAGTCAGCTTTTTAAATGCAGGCGGCGATCTTTCTGGACAATTTTAGACCGTTCTTTCTGTTCAGAACGCCCGACATACACGGCGTCCCAGATAACTTGCACCATACTTAAAAAACATTAACAAAGACTTCGTTTTATGCAAATTTATCTCGATTCGGCAACCGCGACGTCGAAATTAGGGGCAGTGCCGTCGTGTGCGTCATGGCCCGCGTTAATACCTATTTATGTTAATTAACGAGTTATTTTTACAAACTTTAATAGCTCTCAAATAAAAAAAAACGGGTTCAATAATATCTTGCACTTTCTTGAAAGTTGATCGCAGCAGACGCTGCCTAAACCACTAAACGCATCAGACGAAAAATTGAACGCATCTCCACGTGGTGAATGATGTTGATTGGGGTGAAGCTCTGGTGGTGCTTGTCTGCGTAGACGCTGAGCCGCAGCATGCCGAGCCTTTCGTTCGTTTTCATCCATGTCAGAAAGAGAATGTGTGGTATGAAACGTGGTTATATACGCATTTGAGCATTTGACCGCAGCGCCCTCTCGTCTATAAACGTTGAGCCAATGCATGCAAAGTTTAACGCGATTATATACGCATTTGACCGCAGCGCCCTCTCCTGTATAGACGTTGAGCGGCTACATGCAACGCTTCATCCATGACATCCCCCAGCTCTTGAGTTACTACCACACCTCAGAGGCCCCTACTCGTCCCGTAGTCGTGGCCAATTGGTTAATGCGATTGGTTAGAAATCTATTGTGGTCTCCTTCACTAATGCGAATCCTGTCGACTGCGTAAAATTTTTTTTTCATCATTTTTTATCTTTTTTCATCTTTTTTTTTTGCCCTACACGAGCACGTTAGCACGCGAAACTCACGAGCAGGGGCATGAGCACTGCACGCCAGACAGACACCACACAGATGGACGGACAGATGGACGGACGCACATGCAGCAAGCCCCTAAGGAGCTTCGCCCCTAAAAACACTGGAGCGCTCAGCGGAGTGGAAATCAACTGTTTGTCGTTAGCAAGCGTCTTGCGAAAGTGCACACATTTTTTTAATGCGCCTCGTTATCTAAATAACTAAAATTAATTAGCTAACATTTTAGATATTCTTTTAAGGGCCGAGATGTCAATTGGAAAGTTGCAGGGCGCATTGAGCAACACCCAATTAAAGTCTTTGCAACATGATACGCTTTCGTGCTTTTTTCCGGCCTTCAAAGAACGCACATTCGCGGCGCGCCCGCACGCCGTGATTGACGAAGCGAGTTGTCACGCGGTATTTTTTTATTTTTTTTTTGTATTTCGCGGGCGTTTTTTGAAGGCTAGGAAAAAGGAGCATGCAAAGTGCACCTTGTTTGAAAATAGTTTAATGAGGTGTTTCTTAACACGCTCCACAACTTTCCAAGTTCACACCTCGGCCGTTAAACTAAGATTTCAAAAGTTAGCTTGCTAGTCCTAATTAAATAACTAGGCGCACTAAAAAAATTCCGTGCACTTTCGCAAGAGACTTGCTAAAAGCGTACAGTTGGTTTCACTCCCGCAGAACGCCCCGGTTCTTTTTAAAGTTTGGTGCAAGTTATCTGGGACACCGTGTATATATGTACTGGTAGTGTAAATATTTATTTAGTACACTGAGTGTACTAATTGCAGCCTTATAGTACGCTAAAAGTACGCTCGGAATACACCTCTAGCGCACTACATGTGTATTTGTGGTGTACTAATAGTATACTATTTTATTTTCATAAAGGTGTGAAACTAGTGCGATTTTAGTACGTACTCTACGTACACTATTATACTCGGCGACAACTTTTTCTTGGCAATGTTGCCAAAGCTATACAGAGCTGAAGCTAACGCTGTCTTCTTACGCAGCTGAACACAGTCCCCAGGTCTAAGTGGTGCTTTTGGCTGTAACGTAAATTATAATCTTAATATTCGTCATTTGAATAATAATTGTCACATCACTATGAAACTTGAACAATAAAAATATAAAAATGAAATGAGTTTTCTAGTTACTAAAAGTTTCTTCGGTTCGTGTCCCGTCGCGGGTTCTCCGGTTTTCTAGCCATTTTCCCTCGCAAAGATGGTGTTGTAGATTGTGTGGATCTGGCAGTAGGTAGCAAGAGGAAAAGGAGGTAGAGGAGCGCAGAACCACGAGATCACGAACGGCACGAGAGGGAACGATAAACCGACACCATCGAGACGGACGTGCCCGGGATCTCTTACTTACCAGATGGCATTCTGATCTTTGAGCTCGGGGGACGTCGTCCCTCGAAAACTCGGCTTTTTCTTCGCCGAAGAGGATGTAGATGAGTGCTTGCCTTGAATGCCGACTACGAAACCAAAACTGAAAACGAAACCAAGACTGACGCAATGAAAACCCGGATGCTTGGCGGAGTGATACATGCGCAGGAGCTCCGCCCCCCCCCCCCCCCCCCCCCTAGCATTCCCTTCATTGCCAAGAAAAGTTGTCGCTGAGTATAGTATACATTCATAGACTGATTTTGAACTACTTTTCACCAGACTTGGGAAGTAATCCGTTACTTTTTCAGGTAATTTTGTAATTTCCACGTTACTTTTTTGGAAGTAATTAGTAATGTAATTTCGTTACAATATAATGGTAACGGATTACTTTAATTACTCATTACCTTTTTAAAAATAATGAGCATAATACAGTAACTGGAGGAATACGAGCAGAACATTCAGCAGCATAAGGAGAGCAAGTTCAGCAAAATAGAAAACATTAGGAAGGGGAGAATAGCCGAAAAGAAAACGCGATTTTTTGTTTGACCGGTCACTTAAACCATGCACTACAAAAATGGGCAAGGCATGCACAAATATACGAAAGACAAAGATCAAGTAAGACAACGCCGAGTAGGCTCTCCGTCGCCTTCCATCGTGTTTTTCTTCTTCTTTCAGGCAGGAGAAAGCTCTTCGTGTTAATTTGTTTTTGCGTTTTACATCGTTTCAACCCTTATCGTTTCGCGGGTCCGTACCACCTCGATCCGCGGGTTCACAACTCGCCTACGTCTAGCAGACGATGTAGCCTCGCGCGAGGGGGTCGAATTATCTTTGTCTTTGATGTGCGCTATTGTATCTCGCAACTTTCACGACCTATAGGGGGCGCACTGGTGCCTATCAAAATAAAGCCCCTCGATATAGTTTCCGTTTGTCTTGCAAGTACTGTCAACCATTGTCGCAGAGACTCACGTGGCCCGTGTCTCGAGCGCGCCGCTCGGAAGCAAATGGCTGGCGCAGCACTGAAATGAATGGCCCTTGCGAAGCGAATGGCGGCGGAGCACCCGCTCGGGGCATAGCCTCGCGCGTTTGCACAACAATGGTTGGCGGTACTTGCGAGACACGTGAACTTTATCAAGGGGCTTTATATCAAAATGGCTGTCATCTGGATGATCGTCGTAGAACAGCGGTACGAGGCTGGGTCTGCGACGCGTAAGTAATTCTAGTTTTGCTATATACGAGCAGTATTAGAGCCTTACGTTATTTTTTCACGCCATGAAGGTGTAGGCAAGCCCATTTATTATGAGGCCAATCATCCAGGAGCTAGGGAACGCGATTCTCACACCGCGGTACCACCATCGCTGAAAGTTGCACGCTGTTGAGGCACAGTCGAAAAAGCGCCCGGCGCGAGGCTAGGAGCATCGTCTTTGAGGGTACTGGCGATACTTCTTTTGATTTACTTGTCTGGGTATGCTGGTCGAGTCCACCCTAGCCCCCCCCCCCCCCCCCCCCCCCCCCCCCCCCATTTATGTTGACAGTTGACTGTAAACTGAGGCTAGGCCATCTAAGGAGCACTGACAGAGAGAACGCGCAAAAGTGGTGTGATCCTCTATTGTTTTGTGAGACCGATGGCCACCACTTCTCTCGCTCTTATGTCCTCCCTCCCCTGGCCTCCACGAATATTGGCAATGAAAGTGAGAACCGATGAACGATCTATTACCCGTAACCGCCACTTTTTCTCTGACTGGTCGAGTTTTCGGTCATAGAGTGTCCGCGACGTCTCCATGGCCATCTCTTAATGAAATGATCAAAATTCAGGGCATTAAGGAGAACGGAAACCTAAAGTTTCAGTGCCCTTGCTTGCCCAGAAAAAATAAACACACACACACATTGTCATCAGCAAGAACAACAAACTCTAATCTACGGAAACACATCAAGGTAAGCTGGGACACCTGTATTCTGCATTGGCCATACATTGTAACGTATAGAACCAAGTTTTTGTTTTCTTGTGAAGGTACACGCAGTGCACCTACACTCTGCAAGAATATAGGTGCACTGCCCTCTTAAATGCAATATTTTATATTGTAGAGGGACTAACATAATACTAGCGTATGAGAAATAAGTAGTAGTGTTGCAGAACATTTTTGAAAAGTATTAAAATGGTTTCTATTGTTCTCTGCATAAGTGTACTGAAATAGTAACGTTAAAGTAATTTGTAATGTAATGAGTAAAGTAATCCGTTACTTTTCAGCGAAAGTAATTTGTAACGGTAATCCATTACATTTGAGGCTCGGTAATTTGAAATTGTAATCCATTACATTTTTTAAGTAACGAGCACAAATCTGCTTTTCACCAAGCCCCCCCCCCCCCCCTCTCACTTACTTCAGTCCGCCTCCGGTCGTTTAAAGTCCAGATTTTCGTTTCAAAACTGTGTGTACCATAGAGCTTATGGCTCTGCCATAGAAGTACAGTGGAACGCCACCCAGACGCTGCGCTTCGAAACATACATATTCCATTCCATACGCTACAGTTACGATAGCAGCCGTCCGGCGCATCGCGACGGAAGGCGAGCCGTGAGGGAAAAGGAGGGAAATGCTCGTGCACAGCAGCGTCTACGAGCAGTTCGGTAACTGAGCTAATCTCATAACGTTGCCATAATGTCACGACACTGTAAGTCCCGCTAGCTCAGAAATGTTCCTGCTAAATTTAGGGAGTAGTTTTCCCTCTAAATTTAGCGGGCCACGACGTACACGAATTGCACATGGGATCCGCCGCGAGACCTCGCCAACAACGTCTATCGCCATAAAAATCTCTTGTGACGTAGCGCTTAATTACTTTCTTCGTAAACTGGTAAAACATTAAAGAGAACAAGAGACATTGCGTGCCACTTCGGCGGTATCCGCTTCACCTCTGCATTTCACTATACTGTATAAGTATTTCTCTCTATCACTACGCGTACATGCCATATCAACATCCAATCAGATTTTTGGGAAATCATCTTTGCGCCTCTAGTTTCCCTACTAGTTTTTTTTCTTTTCGGTTGAGGTAAGGTGATTAGTCATGCCGAGGAGGTTCTAAAGGCCGGTTCTCACATGCAGCGAAGCGCTCATGTAGCGCTGCTCCCGTGTCGTCAGCTACTTATCGTCTGCCATGAGCAACAGTTTTGACGGTGCATGCGATACAAAGCTTCATGAACGCTCCGGTCAGCACGCGCTTAGCGCGAGGTCAGCGCTATGCTTGTAGAGCTCCGCTGCAAGTGTAAACAGGACTTAAAGGTTTTAGTGCCGATTGTGACATCGAGGATTGTGTTGTTGCATGCGTGCTTATACAGCGGGGAGGTAGTCAGCGCCAATGGGCGTCTGGTGTCTCCGATATAGATGAAAAATTTAGCTAGTGCAGTACCATTGCTATAGCCTGGGGTCTTCATATAGCGTGCATCACACAGTAGTTATTACACTACGGCATGCCAGTGTGATGCCCGGCCGGATCGAAACGGGCAGAGGTGGGCAATGAACGTATACTCTATCAGAGATCGAAAATGTCATAGCCAAATGTTACAATAAAATACTAAATTTTGAATTTACTTCGTCATCCCCTTTCCACCCAAGTGGAGAATGGAGAGGAAGAAAGCCATGCCCTTCCAACACCGCCAAGCCGAAACATGACCCCTAGCATCCGTTAATTGACGTCTCGTGTTCTGCAGAGAAGCAAAATAAATAAAAAACGGTGCGCTTTTTTTAAAAATATTATTGCTGTTTTTGCAGATTTGCCATTGTCTATAATTATGTTGGTCAAATCGCTTCTTCTTTGTGTCGGTTAGTCCTTGCTCTCTTTTCTGGCATTCACTATCGTCCCCTCTTCACCGGACCTAGCTCATCCGGAAAGAAACTAATATAATTCTAGGAAATTAAATCAAATCGCTATTTATGCTCATCCGATGGTGGGCTTTTCTAGTGAGGTTCCGTCTCGATTTTCAACGACGCCGGTATTATTTATATGCTGAACATAGAATATAGTGCGCGAGTCGGTTCTGACAAAGGGACAGAGAGTAATTACCCGGTACTGAATCCAGTAGTTAGCCGCGTAGCTCTCGACGTCTTGCGTAGAGTCCCAACTCACAATGGCTGATGTATCTTTCACGTCTGTGACGCTGGGCCTTGTTTTCAGCAGGGTATAATCTTCAAACAAAGATTGGGAGACAAAATATTACTCAAATGGTATGGTGCTTCGACACTAAACAACTTGCTGTCATTACACCTCAGAAATCGTGCCACATTTTGTCTTTTCCTTAGTTACCCTAAGACTTTGCATGTGGATATGATGTCGCTGGATACTACTTTGGAATTCTTGCGCGTGCTTTGTGTCACAAAGCACGTGCCTTAGCATATGCCTCCGTATGCCTCAACAAACTGAACCATGTGGCAAAGGAAAAAACAAATATTGTGCTCTTTGCTCTGCCGCTTAAGCCTCCCATATACACAGAATACATTCGCGACCGGTGGCAGTCAGTTCGTCGAACGACGTTTCACCGACAGATCGTTTCGCTGCCATGCGCCGTTTCATCAAAGTGCTTCCAGCGTTCGTTTCATCGACTCACTTTGCAACGTCTAATCTAACACAACCCTGCATATTTCGCCACCAACGTTTTGCGTCTCGCCTGGTTTATGCGGGAGAGAAAGAGGAAAAAAGGGCAGGGCGAGGTGATTTAGGTAAACAAGCGTCAGTGAATAACACGCTAGCCATCAGAGGCTCCCAGATTTAATTACGTTCTTAGTAAAAGTAAAAAACTGTTAAAAGGCGAGTGTTGACGAAACGTATGTTCATGAAAAGTTGTACACGAACCGTGTGTCTAGAAAACGTGTTTCGACGCAACGATACGGATCCCTCGAATGGTGTCGATCGAGAGACATCGTTGAGCCGTAGCCCGAGTTGTTTGTGTTAAACTTTCCCGATGTCGGAAATTACGGGTGGTGTAGATACGATTCACAAAAAATAAATAGCATATTTACGGGCTTTGTTGGTCGTGTTGGATGCGAGTAGGATAATAGAATCGATGGCGTGAGTGTTGTTGTGGAATCAAACCTCCTTCTGTATCGTTATGCACACTCAATAGAACATATGCGAAATGCACAGCGCCATCTAGTGGGGCGCCGAAGAACATGCTCCGTCTCACCAGTTGGCTTCGGCGCTGGCCTTTGACGTAGTTCTGAAGAATCCGTCACTAGCACAAGCACTCGCGCAGAAAAGGCGCTTTCGAAAACCAGGCGCCCGCGCCCCGTGCCTTTGCCGGCACTCAAAGCCAAATTTCGAGCTGAAGTGTACGTCAGCCATGTTGGTTCCGGCGAGAAACCAGCGACCGGCGGGGCGACGAGCACGTACATGCGCAAGAAGAGCGTAGAACAATACTAACCCTTAGCATCACAGTGGTGAGGTGAGGATCGATGACGGTGAGCAGTAGGCCTCGATTGTTACCGATAACGCTACGAATTTGACAAACAGCAGAGGAATCTGGACGCAACAAAGATGGCAGCGCACAGAGTGTTGCCAAACGTTTGAACAATTTCGCATATGGTCTATTGCGTCGATGTTAGTAAATTTACGTGCAAGCATTCGAGACTCTCATTACAATGTAAATGACAAGCTTGAGTGCAATTATGGCAAGAGCGTTGTTTCTATAATTACGTTCTTGAAAGAATAAAATATACGGGGGAAGAGGTTGAGTAACCACCCTTTTATAAATAAAAGAATCGCTGCATTTGTCCTTTGTTTTCTTTACTATTTGAGAATAAGTAACTTTGATATTTATTCTAGCTCAAAATAACAGATTTCCTCAAGAAACCATTTTTGTAGGCAATGGAAGACCCGTTGGTTATGTATCAGTTAATTTGTTTTTCAGCTTTGAGCTAAGAGGAAGAAGACAACTAATTTGCTGTAGATAATATTTACATACTCTGGTGCCAGCGCAGATTCAAGAAATACGGGTGACCTGGTGCCTGGGCACGCAGGTACACCTGTAAACGAGGCCGCTGATCATTTGGCACGAGTTTTCTTGATTACTCTTGTCGTTGATATATTTCCTTCACTACCTCGTGTAGTGAATGCAAGGCTTAGCAGGCATTGTTTTTAACTACGTCATGCGTGACAATCCTAGTGAAAAATCTTATTTGTATGAAACATTTGTTCAATAAACGCCTAGGTCAAATAAGATCATTTAAGACATATGAAAACCATACGAGTGTATACGGATATATTAGTAACTGATAAGAAGTTTCTTACAACTTCTTACGTAATGTATATTGCTCTTATATGTTCTTATAAGGTCTTATATGCTCGCATAGATCTTATCTGTTCATTGGACGAAAATTTCTTATACATATAAGATTTTTCTGGCTTACTAAATTTTCCTGATCTTCAACATCTTAAATTTTTTAGGCGCACAAATGGCTGCGATTTCCGACAGTGCGAGGTGTCAATGACACGGTTGAGGTGCCGAATACCTCCCTGAACCTATATGCTAACAAAATACGTCATTGTAACTCTTCCTTAACTTTCTTTTTGGGCAATAGACCCTTTTCAAAAGTCAGAGTCACCTTGTGGCAGTCCCAAAAGCTCCAATATTGCCGCTCTAATGGCGGTGATAGAAGATCATGCTCGGCTAAATCAAGCACCATCGATTTCGTGAATCGAAGGTGACGTAAAAGGACCAACATCTTTTCCCCTTTCTGCTCTATGCTTTCGAAGACGTTCGCTTTTTCTGGTGTGGAGAAGCTGTGTAGCGCCGCCATTAGAGCGTCGGGTTTGGCTCTGCACAGGTTGGATAGACTGACTTTCGGAAAGGGTGTCTTACATTGGGCTATGCTGAAAGTTGAATACGTAACGCTGTGTGCAATTTATTACCGCGTCCAGACAATTACTTTGTTAAGCCTTTCCGAACTCCCTGACTACCTACAACTTGGATATTCAGAATTAACAAAAAATAACGTACTGATCTAACCATTAGGATCCTTGACCAATCCCCTCTATTGGCTAAGTGCCAAAAAAGGCTCTCGGCAACAACAAGAACAATATGTTAGTTTAATGCCAGAAATGCAGTGACTGCAGTCACTGACATGTTACAACGCCATGTAATACCCTTTATTTGGGGCATTTGAGGTTCATATACATAAATAAATAAATTAGATGCTCTACCTTGAGCATGAGCTTTCTGCCGTTGATAACCCTTCGTTGCACGATGCAGACAAAGCCCGGCGGAACGCAAAACAAATTGCACGTTCGTGTTTATACAGCCTAAAGCTCGGCTCACACAGTTGTGTTTGCAGCTGCTGGTTTACGGCAGTGAGACACAGGACATCCCTAGCTTCAGTGGATTACCGCTGTGCAAAGACGATTCCTTGAATGTGGATTCCACGCGCGTAGTGATAGCACTACCGACGTGCCGGTGACTAGCTAGGGAGTTCTCGCAGCACCGCAGTCTAACGCACTCAAACGCTTAGCGCTCTGCAACCGGCGTTAAGGTCGGCTACTGCGCCTTGACGTGCGGTGACTGGTTTACGCTGTATATAAGAGATTTGCCAGTGCAGCGGCACTTGCTGGCCAGGGATCTTTAGCGCGACCACGCAGAGTGATACACGACCGCGTGCCGGTACAATGTTCATTCAGAACGAAACGGGCAGGGGTGGGTGAGCATCGAACCCGGGAGGTTCTGCAGTGCTAGTGCGGAGCGCTAGCACACTCGGTCACCGATCCTCCCTCCCGGGCCGAAGGCACGAAGAGCTGTAGGGGGAGCTGCTATTTTTAACCTGTCTCATGATTGTTACTTTGGTATTTTCTTGTCATCTGCTCACTGGCTATACGCGCCTACCTGATTGTTGCTGTGATCCGTTTCGCCGCGTCCCATTGCTGCGTATCTCGCCATTTTGTCGAAATAATTCCGTAGAAAACACTCATTCCCTCCAGCAATAACTGACTCAATGTTTTCAGCTTTGTCAAGTCGTGCTGATACGCATAACTTGCCATTCTAGTTTATATGTATAATGATACGGCCTAATCCAGCTAACTGAGCTTCTAGATGTTTTGATTGTGAGAGCAATTAAAACATAAACTGTAACTTAAAGAAACACTTCTGTTAGTTTTAAATACATATTTAGCGATGCATAGATCTCAATATATATTTAGGATGCTGACAGGTGGACGAGCGAGTCTCCGCAGTGCCAGAAATTGATAAAATAATCGCCACCGGCGCCCGTTGGAAATTTTTTTCGAACGAGTGCCGGTGGTGACCCGTCTGAAAATATTGTCTGGATTAGGCATTCCGTCGAATGCAGTGAAGGTGCGATAGCACTAATACGCAGTTCCTACCCCGCTACTCAGGTCCCGTTCCTACGCAGCGGAGGGGGAGAGAAGGGAGTTTTAGCACACAGCTTATCCCTCCTCCCACTTCGCGCGGCCCAACACCATTGGTCGCGCGCGCTGTTACGTCAAGCCAATAGCTGTGCTCCGTTGTTCACACTCTCTTCTATGGCTTTGCTACAATGCGAGCAACTCCAGCATTTGCCCTGTCGGTTGTTGGCTCTATACCCAATAACACATCAACCCGGAAACAGCCTGCTAGTATTAACTGAAGTTCGTGAAATTACAAGAAAACACTTAGTCAACACTATGCAACGAGTGTGCGTCAAAAAAAATTAGCTGGTGCGTTGCACGGACAGCTTAGGAAACGCAAGACGTGGCGAGTACCGAAGATTTTATTAGCCCTTCGCAGCTAATGAGAATGCGGCATTAGCTTATGAGAACTCCAAAGAAGGAATCGGGAAGCAGGAAGCGTCAAGATAATATGCCGCGTCCTACGTTTCTTAAACTGGCAGTGCTTATATAGTGATCGCACCAAAAGACGCAGCACCTTGCGGCCAAGGCAAGTAGCCATCTAAACGCAGGTGAAAGAAAATGAAAGAAAGCTATCGCTGTGGGTTTTAGTAAATTATAAAACGTCAGAGCTTAAAAATGGGGTAACTCA
>JAZHYW010041388.1:0-11453 GCA_037355805.1 Ixodes ricinus | reverse complement strand
TATCCTTTGCTCCCCTTTCGTTCAACTTTCTCTCCACTTTTCTTTCATGGGGAACCAGTTCAGCATTCCCGCTAGAACAACCTCCCCCGCTTCTCTCGCGTCCGCCTCTCTCTCTCTCTCTCTCTCGCTGTACTGCCGTGAGCTTCAACGCCTTGCCACAGAAAAAAGGTCTGTTTTCAAGGCTCTCGACTGTCCTTTGAAAATCTCGTTCCACGGCATAGATGACACAGTCACAGATGAGGTGATCTACGGTTTCTGGGACATCACTGATTGGGCAATGGGGCTTTCTCTTCTTTTATTTGGTGCAGGAGGTGTCGGGTAAACGCCAGCCGCAGCCAGAGTCTGTGTAGCACTGCATGATACCACTGCGTAGAAATCGTGTTGGATATTTGCACGTCATATGTGGATCCAGAGCTTAGAGTCGATTGTGGTGATACGCAGTATCCGACCACATCAGGGATGCCAGGCGCTTGGCTGCACTCCGAACTGCGGAGTTGGCATCCTATTTGAAGAGGAATTCTCAATGTGCGCTCATTTTGATTGGCCGATTTTGCGGCAGCATCCGCTGCTTCCTTTCCAGAAACACCGCAATGGCTTAGAAATCCGCTGGAGGTGGATATCATGACCTTCTTGTTTTTGCAGGTGTTCAAAAGCAATATAATGTTCAAGCCAAGTTCTTGGTAAGCGCCACGTGCCATAGCCGACTGGAGGTTTTAACGCCACATTGGAATCAGTAAATACCGTCCACGACTGAGGTTCTTGACCTTCGATGTGTCTCACCGCTTCCCGGATGGTAATCAATTCCGATACGGTTGAAGATGTCTGGCGACTAAGTTTTTGCTTGATAATGAAATGTCTTGTAGGAAACACGGCAACAGTAGTTGGCCTCTTTTCACATGTGGAACCATCGGTAAAGGATTGTAACGCGATTCATGGGGTCCATATATAGGTGGTCATTGCATGCTGATACAATACCACCCGAGGAGTATTGAGTTTACCCAGATATCCCGGGAATGTCAAAAGTTATTGACGGTGCAGGTGCGACCCAAGGTGGGTATGCAGTAATTTTTGATGTTATTAATTGTGTCGGAACCTTCTTGCTGATAGTGTTATATAGCCCGAGCATAGTTAGAATGTGGTCTTGACGACATAATACCGACAATATGATGTTTTCTATGCCTGGTTAGGTGCCACATATTTGTTCTCAGGCTTTCCTTAGTTTGAAGAACAGGCCCTGGGAGTGCTTGGATTCTGCTATCGTGCCTGGCGTCGAAGCTGATCGAGGGAGCCCAAGGCAGCAACGAAGAGCTTGAGCCTGCAGTCTCTGTAGCACAAAGCAGATAAGCGCCGTTGATCAACTCGTCCGACCACTGATAACCCGGAAGAAAGAATTACTTTAAATAAAAAGTAGAGTTTAATTCTCAAGTTTTTATTGATGTAATAATCCCCACCATTCTAGAACACATAACAGCTTGATGTTTGTAGATAGTTTTAAATTACGTTTTTTGTTTTCTTTCGAGGTTTGACTTGAATTCAACAGGACATTACTTTCCTAGTTTTAATTGTTTTTTGCGTCCTGATTTTGTGACAAAAGGATATTCCGTAACTATCGAACGAAATGCCATGTAGAAATCAAGCTCAGCGCTCCAATTCGCGAAGTACTCTGTTTCCTCTTGCTTAGCCTTACATAAAACCTCTTGTTTGATAATTATTTGATTAAAAAACAACAACAAATACGCATAGAAAGCCTTAAATGGTAGACAAACGGTAAATGAAAATATATTTTCTGATTTAGTTTTATGGCAACTGTTACATTTCTATCATCATACATAACTGATCTGACTTAAATCACAATTGGGGGGATCGGTGGCCGAGTGGGCTAAAGCGCACACCCAGCTCGACGCGCGTGGAGCGAAAGCTCGCGCTGCAGAACCCAGGGATCCTGGGCTCGAGCCCCCTGCCCGTTTCGATCTGGATGAGCGTCGTACCGGCGTGCGGTCGTGTATCACTACTGCGTGGTGCACGTTAAAGACCCCAGGCAAGCGGTTGTAATGCACTGGCTAAATTGCTCATCTACAGCGAGTGACTCGTCGCAACTTTAAATGGCTGACCAACTACACGCTGTATAAACAACCCAATTTTTTAAAATCACAATTTAATAATTATTTGAATTACTATCTTAAGTTTACAAACTTTCATTCTCCATCCTGTTTAGAGGGGAGTCGTGGCACTACGTCATGTGACACCACATTGCACAAGGACTTGACACCCAACGTTACTAGAACTAAATATAGTTGTTGACACCGTGACACCACGTGACACCAAAACGTCGCACCGCGAGTCACGCGACACCGTTAGATCGTGTGACCTGACACTGTCGTCAGGTCACGCGCTCTTCCTTCTTTGAACAATAGACCTATTGCTGTCTTACCCAAGCGTCAAGGAGAATGCAGGGATTGGTGTTCCAACGCGCCGCACGTGCTGGCCTCAGCAGTAGTTACTTTTCCAAAGCAAAAACGTAAAACAAATGGCATCTTGCACGCGCGTTCGTCAATGCTTTCTTTGGTTATTTACTTCGAATCTTTTATACAGGAAAGGCGTGCGCGTGTGGCGCGTGGAACACCAATCCCTGCATTCTTCTTGATGCTTGGGTAAGACAGCAAATGGTCTATTAAATATCTTTGACGCTCGTTAACACGGCTTCCGACGTCGACTTTCTACGCTCACTCGACTGACAGAAACGATGCAAGACAACACGGAATTCCTAGACAGGCACAGGAAGTCGACGTAGTATTTATAGATTTCTCTAAAGGCTTCGACTGGGTGACGCATCAAAAACTTCTGCGAAAAATCGGGATAACCCTACATAGTAGCAACATAACCAAGTGGAACAAATCCTAGCTCGTAAACCGCAGCCAACGAGTATTCGTAAGCGCTGTTAACTCCGATAGCGAACCAGTTGTCTCGGGTGTCCTTCAGGGGTCTGTCCTGGGGCCCCTCTTATTTCGTTATTTTTATGAGCGAGTTGAGCAGTCACCTAAAAAACAGCATAAGAATTTTCGCGTATGACTTCATTTTGTTCCACGAAATAAAATTAAAAAAGTAGAGGACCAGCCTTTATCTAAATAATCGCTTGCACGATTTTTCGAATTGGTGCTATGCCTGGTAAATTTCATTTATCTTAGCAAATGTGTTAGTATGAGCTTTACTTGGAAAAAGCGCCCGTTTACTTTTTTCTTACACTGTAAACAACCATCCTCTCCCAAGCGTGTCCAACGTTAAATACCTTGGTGTAAGTCTTTCAAAGGAGCTACAATAGAATATTCACGAAGATACGATTGTACGCGAAGCACAAAGCCAATTGTGGTTACTGGAAACGTAACCTAAAGTGATGTACCAGCTCAACTAAACTGATCGAGCACAAAACATTGATTCACCCAGTACTCGAGTACGCATCAGCTGCTTTGGGGCCCTCCTACACAACAAACCTAAACATACTGGAAAGGAAGCAGCAGAAAGTCACTTCGTTTTCTATATAATAAACGTAGTTCCCTGAAAACACGGTTAAAATGCAGGCGAGCTGGTGTAAGTTATCCATGATGATTGAAACCTGATACTGCACGTGGTTTCAAAAACGGAAACTCGTGAAGTAGGAAGAAAAAGGTGACAGACAACGTCTCAGACTCAGCTGAAAACTTTATTGCATCTGCGCCTTATATACACCTCCTCCAACCGTCAGCACCACCACAACGGTTTATCACCGAACTACAGACAAAATACCAGAATCACAATAGACCGGTTCGGTGTATTGTGATTCTGATGTATTGTTTGGCAGTTCGATACATCAACCGGTGTGGTGGCGGCGACGGTCGGGGAAGGTGTATATAAGGCGTAGAGGCAATAAAGTTTTTAGCCGAGTTTGAGATGAGACGTTGTCATGTCCCTTTTTCTTCCTACTTCACGAGTTTCCGATTTTCAAACCACAGTCTCAGGTTTCAGTCATCATGTATCGTTCCCTAGATTTTGTGACCCCCTCTACACAGAACCCAAGTTGGACCGACTTAAGGAACGGCGCTACCACGCTCGAACTGTTTTTTCGGTTTTAGTTCTTAAACAACGTTTTTAATATTGATATAATTGAATGCCTAAAACGAATATCGACCCACGCGGTTAAAGGCGTCAACAGTAGGTAGTTGACGCCTTCTTCTGTCGTACTGAAACATTAAAACAATCCTTCTTTCCGATTTCAATCGAGAGCTGGGACAAGCTTCTGCTAGAAATCGCAGAATGTGGCAGCGTAGATTTTTGTTTTTAAATGCTTTAGAGCAGTGGTGTTCAAGTCGGGGTCCGCAAACCCTTTGGGGTCCGCGAAGGTCATTCTAGGGGTCCTTGAAGCCCTGCCTAATCAATCAAACACGCAATAAAAGTTGCATTTTTTTTTCAGATTGAAAAGAAATAGTATTAATTTTCGGGG
Organism: Ixodes ricinus; assembly: GCA_037355805.1. Classification (NCBI taxonomy): domain Eukaryota; kingdom Metazoa; phylum Arthropoda; class Arachnida; order Ixodida; family Ixodidae; genus Ixodes; species Ixodes ricinus. The sequence continues at coordinate 6,979 of JAZHYW010041388.1, read as the reverse complement.
GTTTTCTGCGTGTGTATTCCGATGAGAGAAGTCTACTTCACACAAGCTCTTAGTTATATAAACCAATTAAATTATTATCAAATTGACTATACCTGTCCATTCCCTCACCATGAATAGTGTCCTCCATTACCTCCGCCATTCCACAAGGGATCCGCGAGACATCAGTGATTGAGAACCACTGCATTACGAAACACCGTTTAGGACCCCCTTTGTACTCTACTTTGTTCTTGTTATAACCACCAGTGATTTCATTTATCACGAGTACTTACCAAACTACGTGGGCTTTGTTTTGGAATTTCATCTCCTTACTTTTTTTTCCCAGAGTGTACATTGCTGCTTTATTTGCATTCTGTACAAATCGACTTCGCAATGTGTTGTTATTTTCACCTATTTATGTAACACCCACACCTGCCACAGGTCTCAAAGGTGAGCCAGCGGTATTTATGATTAAGTAAAAATGGCGCTTTATCGCGTCGTTCTGCAAATAATTATAACAAAACGCCGTCGTTTTTTGTTTATTTTTTTATTTTAATTTGCACAATGTTTACAGCCATTATTCAGAAGTAAAGGGTCTGTTCCCGATTGTTGTTACTGGCATTTGTCAACTGATGGGCACAGTTGTGAGCGTATTATTTGTTGGCATTGTTTCATATTGCATCATGTGAAAAGGTCTCGATTGCTATTACTGACAACTTAGCAACTGCAGGGAAGTCATTCCGTTGTTCCTCCTTCATTATGCTTTGGTGTCTCGTGAACTTCGAATGGACAAGCACATGCCATGACGAAAGTCAACGAGCTCATATTGGAGGCTGTGCACTCGAAAAAATATAACAAAAGATAAGCTGGCGTCTTTTTTTGTTATCGACAGTTGGTAAGTAGCTAAGAAGCTTTTAATAATTTTAAGTTATTTTCAAGCTTTATATTATTGCCAGACGAAAGGAAAGAACTTAACCCTGCGGAGTGGTTTATAAGAAAAGGATGGGGGAAAAAACATCAATGACAACAAAGAACTTTGTTTAGGAGACAAGTATATTCCTACCGAAAAATCCGGTATAACTTTTCACTATCCGGATTATGGAACTGGAAATTTCTTTCTGGAAACCCGGAATCCAGATTGCAGACAAATGAATAATTTCTGAAATCCTAAATTCCAGATAGAATCCGGATAGAATCCATATAGATTTCCGTTCCATAATCTGGATAGCAAAAAATTATACCGGCTTTTTGGTAGGGATGTGTGGACCTTCAGCAGTCACCAACTACCATGCACATACGTTTCGTACTCACCAGATCGATTCCAGATGTTAGATTAGAAGTGTGCAAGACGGATGGCTTCCCAGCTTCAACGTACTCTGCAGTTCAAGCCCTTCTTTACCCCGGAAAATGAACAGTTTTACTGTAGAGGCTGTTCAAAAACTAACCTTGTCGCAGCGTTGCGAATATCCAGCTCTACTATTATGTAAGAGCGCGTCAGACTTGAGGGTGTATGAAGTATATTGGCAAACACAATATATAACTAATGCTATTTATTAATGTCGAGAGTTGGGCTTAGTTGGTATTCACAAAAAGAATTTGAATTTATGCTCGACAGGGTGAAAGCTGGTCACGCTGTGATGTGATGGTGCTGATAGGGGAAGGGGCTGACACGTGCATGTCTGAGTGAGAGTGCTGATTTGGGGTCTTCCTGGTGTGTGTGTTTTTATCTTATTTTCTTTTTCTTTTTCCTTTTCAAGTAATAAAGTTTCAGTTGCGAGCCAGCGCTGGTCCCGTCTGCGTGTTTCTATTCCTTCGTCCGTGTTTGTTTGCGCTGTTTTTGCATTATGATCAATGCTATTTATGTTTTCAAGATTTTGGTGTCCGGCTATTTTTGACCAACAATGTGAGAATCTTAATAATATAAGGAACTGATATTAATATTTCATTATTATTACAATACACGATTTTCTATTTGAAGTCAGAAGTTAAGATAAATATACACCGGTAAACAATGTAAACGGTTTTGCGGCTGTATAGTATCTGAGACGATGATGACGACAGGAGGGTTTTCCCGTTGTTTCGCCTCCAGTGCGTGCTTCCTAACTTCGATAGCACCTCATCGTTTTGCGCACTTCTAGCGTGACGCTCAACCTACGCACGACGGAATGCCACGAGCTCGAGGGTTGCTGGAAGCAGGGCATCTGAAGTATACGGCATCCCGTAATTTTTCTTCTCTATGAAAATAGGATGAAAAAATTAAAAGGCTCGAGGTACACCTGAGCACTTCTTATGAGTTGTGAATGAGAAAGCAAGAATATCGTTTGTTCCCCTCCCTTAGTTCGTGTGCGGCATATTGACGTGGAAGGCCACGTTTCGCCACTGCCCAGCATGCGACCGAAGCCGAGCAGCGCGCTCTCGTGAAGCGGCCGCGCCGCGCTGACATCGGCCGTGCAGCCGGAGTCTCCCCGAGCGGGCTCTGGGAGGACCCGTAGCACGCCGCTTCATTTAACCGGCGCGATGCGGCGCGGGCCCGCAGCGCCGTGGGGTGGCGCTCCTTGAAACTGACGCACGCCGGCCAACGGGAGCCTTGTTCCTGGAAACTGTGAGCGCGCGCCAGCCAATGGGAGCCTGTCCATCAGATTTCGGCTTCTCGTCGCTCATTTTGGAGAGGTGAATTTAGCTGCCGTTTACCATGGCTTTTTGCGCGGCTTCAGTGCTGATAGCCTTCAGATCATAGCTTTACTTCGCTCCAGTTGGGACAGGGGAATTTAGCTGCCGCTTGGCGCGGCTTCAAAGCCGGGAGCTTTCAGATCGCGGCTTCACTTCGCTGTATTGGGAGAGGGTAATTTAGCTGCCCTTTCGCGCGGCTTCAGAGCTGATGACGTCGGCTCGCTCCATAGGACAGTTAACACAATAAAACTTAGGCGGGGGCTAGTTCGTACATATCGACTAAAATTTTCAAAGGCGGGAACAAAAACAAGACGATAAAGACACACGTACGACATGGACAAGCGCCAACTTTCAACTGATTTAATGAAACACGAAACATCGTCAAACTGTCGATCCCCATCGTTCCTAAACACATGCAACTGATAAAGGTTCCTATCGCTCATCACATACCAGCCTTCATGAAACATAATTTCTTTTTTTAGTAGATAAAAGGATGGCATGCTTACGCATTTGTCAGCCGCCTTGTGTATACAGAAAGCTTCGATAATTCCCTTTCCATCTTCTCATTCCCCCTCTTAATAAATCTTGTGTGCTCTAACAACGTTTGACACCACATCGTTTGCAGTGCTCCACAAGATGCCCAACCGAATTATAAGGTTTATTAAAAGAGTCAACGAGAAGATGAAAGGAAATTAATCGAAAGCTTTCTGCATACACAAAGCGGATGACGAATGCGCAAGCATGCGATCCCTTTATGTACTGCCAAAGAACGAAATCTGTTTCTTGAGGGCTGGTGTATATGAGCGATAGAACCTTTATCAGTTGGTAGTGTTTAGGCGATGGGGATCGACAGTTTGACGGTGTTTCGTGTTTCAATAAATCAGTTGGACGTTGGCACCTATCAGTGTCGTACGTGTCTTTCATTGTCCTGTTTTGTTCGCGCTTTTTAACACTTTTAATCGACAGTTAATGCCCTTCGCATTAATAAACCACCGTCACGGTTCTGCCAATGGGTAACAGGCTCCGACTTTCGCACGCAAGCAGGAGAGCCCCTTCCTTTTTCGGCTTCTGATTGGTCGGGCTGCAACGTCTGTCACAGTTGCTGCATTCTAACAGTTGAGCCGATACCAACTAGAACGACAAGGCCTGGGCCTTTTCCTGTCCTACGTCATCACTAGAGGATCCCCGCAGTGCCGCCTAGCCTCGCGTCAACGTCACAACGTCTCACAAAGAGCGCAACGCTAGCGTTCGGAGACGCCAAGACGCACGCGTCTGCCGTTTTGCGGCTACGGGACGGTAAACAAGCTGATCCCCAAGTTGAGGTGAGCTATTCATGAGGGAAGAGTTCGCTCGGAAAAAAAAAGGAAAAGTTAGTAGGACCATTGATGGAGGGGGGGACTTGAGCTCTTTTAGTCCCGCTTCTGTAGAGGAGGGCAGCTCAAAGGTCTTCGCTTTGTGATGAGAATGAGGCGCACGCAGACAACACTAAAAAACCCCACAAAAACTGCCCTTGTCTGCTTTGTTTCACTGAAATTGGCCGTAATATTTTGACGTTCAATATTGTTTTCCTAGATTTCGTTTTAGGTTGTCTCGATCTATCGCGGAAGGCACCTACTAAAACTTCCCTAAGTGTAGATCCACACAGCCACACACGGAAACACACCAATATACTTAACGTTGGATACATTTTGAAAACAGTCGCTAGTGTGGTGTGCGACGACACAACGTTCAAAGTTGGTAGTTACGTAATATCGCGAGGGTACGCCTGCAACGAAAACAGGCACTACCCTTTGCATTCGCTAAGACCTGCACCGGTCGGGAGCAAACGTATTTCAGTATCTAGTTGTATCTGTATTCCAGGATACTATTCTGCCGTTTTTATTTAAGTTACATAAAATATTTTGTCGCATAAAAGCGAAATATATCTTAACATGCTATTTGTATTATGCCCTTAAATGCGTGTCAAAGTATTTGCACTTCCGAATACCTTTTAGTAGTACTGCTGCTCACCCAAACTTGGCGGGGGAGGGGGTACTTATTTTTAGACATACTAGATAGCTCAATTTATGATAAAAACAAGACAAGCTAACAATTTAAAAAAAAACTTTGAAGTGCCCCAGGGGTCAAATTGTCAAGATCGTCAATTTGGTTATTTCGCAAATTTGGTACTTTGTTTTGAAAATAAGGGCACTACTCAAAAGGCTACTATTTTTGTGTTGAACAAGATTTCACGGCCTGTTTGGTTACAAAATCACGAACCTTTTGCCCTACAGCTGTCTTGTCTCTGATTCATATAGCTGGATAATATTAACCGTTAAGAACTAGTATATAGAATAACTCACAATTGTGTAGCTACGATTATACTTATCACTACCCTATTGATAATAAAACTTCATCCTTGATGCGTTATGGGACCCTTTCAGCTCTTCAAACCCGTTCAGCCCATCAAACCACCCAGCCCTTCAAACCCTTCAGCCCTTTAAACACTCTAGCCTCTTCAGACCCTTTAACCTTTCAGACCCCATCAGCCCTTTAACCTGACAGCCAAATGACTGTGAATCCTAAACCAAAGATGAAGTTTAAAACGCTATTTGAAACCGATTTCAGACATTGAGATTTATATGCATTTTGTAAATCAGAAAGTCGTTAACAACCAACGTTTACTCAAACCCTGACGCAATCAGCTGTAGACAAAAGCGATCAGATCAAAAATATGAAGAACCGAATTATTTGTCGCAGAGAAATATATTTCGACGTACTCACAATGCCTCTTAAAATCGAGCAGCTGGACCACACCCACACATACACGCTGTCAGTAGAAACGCTTCGCGAAAACCACTAACGGGCAACACACATCCGCCGCTGTTGAGAAATTCCGAGCACAGTCACGGGGTCATCCCTGGTGCCGTCGCGGCGGCGTCTCCGGCGTCTTTTTCGCTCGACGTATGCTTCTGAAGCCGGACGGACGAGGAGGTGCAGAAACAGTGCACCGAGAGATCTTTTCTTGACCCGCGCACCGAGCTGCTTCAGAAGAAAAATTCCCCACATAGGATGGGAAGTCGACACTGAGCGTCCGCTCGTTGCACATTCAGTATGCACTCGTTAATGAAAAAAACAAAAACAGGGCGACCAGCTTCTGACGATGGCAGTATTTCGACTATGAATATGTTTTCTTCCAAACAAACATCAAAAAGCCCCCTTCGATTTTCCCCACGCTACCCCTCTCTCTCTCTCGTGAGCGAGGAAAGGGGGGCGAGTGGGGACGCGTCCTTGGTCGTTTCTAGTTCAGCCCGTGAAACTCATACACAGAACATACAGATAGAGCAATAGGGCCGCTCGTTGCGGCCGCCCGGTGCAAAATGGCCAAGCGGGTTCCCCGGCGCATATATCCTGAAGGGTCACGTGATCTCTCCCACGGACCCGTTAATGCGATTATGATGGGGGTGTGGTTTGACCAGAAGGATTGGGACGGATACCATAACACTTTCAAAAGTACCATGAAGGGTCTCTTACACCCTTTGGTAATTCCTAAATGATACGTCAGGCCCTTTAAAAGCTTCGGCGAACATCTCAAACCCTCTAAACATTTTTGGAGGGTACGTCAGAACATTTCAAAAGTCCTGATGGGTTCCATAGACGGTTTTTCAATAGGGTAATAATAAAACGACCGTTCTCTTCGAGTCAACAAGCTAACATTTTAATGCAATGCCTTGAAGATACCTGAGATGAGTACATTTGCAGACATTTGTGATCACATGGGTTGGTATGTTTGGTGCACTATCATGCAGAGCACAAGGCCTGCATGAAGTGGGTTTCCACCCTCCCCAAGCGGAAACCACGCTGAAGATGTACAAGAGCACGCAACAGAGCACGCCCGACGTGCTCATCTTGTTATTGACGCATGCTGTGCCCGAGCTCGTTGTAAAGGCTTTTAGAATAAATTTCATTTGAACGCGTTTGAGAACAAACGGCATTCTTGCGGCTGGGAGCGACTGCTTGATTGCAGCATGAAGCGCGCGGCCGCGCAGCGCTATGTAGTGCGGCGCAAGTGAGTATAACCTGTTTTAACTTTCCTAAGCGCTCAGAAGCATACGTCGAGCATACGTAGAGCAATCAGAAGCCCAGAAAAGAAGGGGAGGGTCACGTGCTCGTCCGTGCCCGTCATTTAGGCGCATCTGGTTCGCCGTTCGGTGACGGATCTTGGTTTCGCTTGTTAAGAAGCAGGGGGTGGCGGGTACGGGGGTGGGGGTGGGGGGGGGGGACTGCGGTGGCAAGCTTTGTACAAGGTCGTTGTGGTTCAAGCTTGATGGAAAACGTGGAAGCCAGAAGATCC
>JAZHYW010041386.1:0-31612 GCA_037355805.1 Ixodes ricinus | reverse complement strand
AACAAATCTTTTTCTCTAGGTTTAGTGTTTTTTTTAAGAAGCGCAGGGTGTAGCTTCTTATGTTAATGCTTCTTGCTTCGTGATGGTTCTTTGGTTGTCCCTATTGGTTAATACTGCGATCTGATTGGCTTGCCGAGCGACTAGCAGGATGCCTGAGATTCGCCGTGCCCTGGTTTTGCTGTTGGCAGCGCATCTGCGAATCGGATGACCAGAAAAATGTCCCGATTCATTCTGCCTCGCTGACTCATTGTGTGGTATCGGGGCTACTTGAGCACTTTTTTACTATGAGTAGAGTACCTAGCCTCGATGAAAACAAACACTCGATAAGAAAGACAAGTTCAAGGTAAAGAATAACATCATTCTTGGTACCCAGCAACATTCTACATCCATTTGCAAGCCCCGCCCCCCCTTCCCCCACCAAAAAAAATGAAAGAAAGCAACAGTTACAACAACGAAAAAACAAGGTTTTGTGGGACGTTATTTATTATTTATTGACCAAAATATAAAAGTTGAAGCCGTTTAAAACCAAAACAAAACCGATTTTATAAATATAACAGTAAACGTAACTCTAACCAAACCGTTATCATTTTTGGTTTGAATCCGTTGAGAAGTTCGCTAAGGCCCGCTTCAGACGGGACAGTTTCTACCAGCAACTTGACGTATCAGCACCAGCAACACGGTCCGCCCGCGTTCACACGTATCAACCAGAATTTCTATGATTTGCCATCATCATTATTAAATATTATTTTTGTAGCACTATTTAGACACCCAGTTACGCGCTATAAAACGTGCTTTTACATCTTTAATTCGGCACTGAGAATACTAACTTATCTTTCTGACACGGATTATTTCCAAAAACGATCCATTTCAAAACAGAACCAAGTGTTTAGTTGTCATCATGACCGCCACGGGCTGTACGTGAAAATATCGCGTCCCTGATTGGCTGCATGCCGCTTCAAACGTCTCCGAGTTGTCCAAGCTGCACTCTTCCGTTTCGAGCCGGACGCGATCCGTGTAATTCGTGTTGCAGCGCCGGGATCTCAAGAAAGCAACGGAACAACTCGCTAGCATACACCAGCATTGCTGGGAAAGTTCTCCGTCTGAAGCTGGCCTAAGGCACCATGCAGAAACTCTCTGAAGGAATATCCACCCATGCAGAGAGAAGGTGGATGCTCAGGGAAGAAAAACAGAGAGGGCGTTCTGGCTAGTAATTGACCACACAGGATGAACAAGTGTGAGAGGCGAGGATGCAAGGAAGAGTTGTTGAGACCGACAATCGAGGACTGGCGTTCGCAGAACTTGAACCGGAACACTAGGTTGGACAGAGCACAGAACGGCAACACGACACAATACAAGAACACTAACGAGGAAACTCGAGACGACCACGGGGGAATGGGACAGATAAGAAAGTAGAGTACCGGGTGGAAAACGGCGACAGGCCCAGACGAGGAATGAGACAGGTCTAGAAGACACTAGATAGTAACAAAAGAAGCACATTGAAGCTAAGACAGGCAGCAAATAAAATAATTGCTGGGGGGAGACGTACCCAATGATTAGAAACAAAGCAAGAACGAGATTGCTATATAAGGAGCAAGAGAAATAAGGATATAGCAGCATCATATCGCCAAATGCCAGTAACTTCGTTCCTGTACAGGCTAGCTGATGCGCCTGGTAAAAGAAGAAGAATAGAAGAATGGGCAGGAAACATTACTAGGTGAGCTACAAGAACGGGTTTCGAAGAGATAGAGGATTATACTGGTAATTTGTTTATCATTACTCATTGAATAGAGGATGGCACTGGATGCAGATGCAAAACAAAATGACGGATAACATTTCTAGACATTAAAGGGGCGTATACGACAATGTGAGGTTAGGAAAAACACTCTTGGTTCAGCTGAGCAATTATTATTTATATGCACATTTGATTAGGCTTTTACTGCAGGTATATGCAAATAATAAGCTTGTGATAATACGGGAAGCAGAAGCTAGCAGATCCGGCATGCAATAAAGAGGGGCTCAAGCTTTCGCCCATGCATTTTGTGACCTACTTGACTAAAGTGGAAAAAGAAGAAGAATGCAATATAGGTTTTGGTGCGTCATCATATATATGAGAAGGGGAACAATAAAGCAAGTTGGTACTGGGATTGTTTTACACAGACGACATTGTACTGTTAGCATGAACAGCCGGGATAGGTTGCAGGAGCCGACTATAGATCTGATGGAGAGGAAGGAGACTCACTTGGCCTGAATTTCAGTAGCGACAAGTCAGGAATAATGGTTTATAACTGGAAGCTAAAAATTCAAAACTTCCTAATAGAGGACGTAGAGAATATAAATATCTAGGAGGTATTGCTGAAAATGGTAAAAAAACAATAGTTAGAAGAACAGGAACAAAATATGTCAATGAAAGAAAAAAAGAATGCAGCACCACATGAAGCGCAGGGCACTATACAAATACAATAGATATGAAGTTGTTTGGGCAATATGGAAAGGATTCATGGTGCCGAGACTGTCGTCTGGCAATACGGTATTATGCATGAAATTTGAGGTCCAGTCGAGTTTAGAAACCCGGCAGAAAAGAGTGGGCAGACGCACTGGGGGCGCATGCGTTACATGGGCTGGGCATCTTTCGAGGTTAAAGGGGCGATGAATGAGTTGAGATTTTAACAAAGAGTAGAAACAGTGGAGGATACATGATGGGCGAAAAAGGTACATGAACATGTTAACATCAAAAGTCTGAACACTAAATGAACAAACGGCCTCACGATAACTGAAATTAAAATACCAACAGTCAAGCGCTGGGGCAGAGCAGACTAGTTCTGTGCAAAAGAAAGTAAAAGGAGCCGAGAGAAAAATGTGGGCGGAAAAAATACAGAAAAAAATGATTAGCTTTAACTATGTATAAAAAACGAAAAAAAGGACACAAGGAAGTAACATTGGTATGCTATCTCACGTGGGAGCTCGTTGTTATTTAAGGTCAGAGCGGTAATATTGAGGACCACGACATACACGGCAAAGTATGAGGAAATGAATACGCTGGTGCGCCGTATGCCAAGACAATATAACATGTGGTGATGAGGTTCACAGGGCTTGCTCTCGCTTTCCCAGAGGGTGGTGACCGATTTGGCCGGAGCGCTAGGGTTAGCAGACAAGGATGAAAGAATGCATGATAAGCACGCTTTAATAACAAAGAGGAGATGGGAACAGGTGGAACAGAGGGAAATGGCGACTCCCTCTCGCGTGGCGCCGGCCCAAAGACTCAACCATGTCTCCCAGTGTGCCCGGTTTTGGGGTAACGCCGGCTACGTTTGACCAGAGAAAATTAGCGACTCTCTTGCGGGGGGGGGGGGGAAAGCGGGGGTGATGCTTTTCGTTTTTTTTTGCCCGATCCCCCAAAGGTCATTCTGGCAATATCCCCCACCACCTGGTGATAGTTAAAAAATTGCATAGGGGAAGCAAATTGGCTCAGAAGGGCGAGGGGAGGAACCATACTTTTGTTTTTTGGCTTATAGGCTAGGTAGGCGCAAGCTAACGCCCGTTATCAAGGGTACAGTCGTTAGCATTCAGTTATGCCCGAGTCCCACTAGAGCGACAAGCAAAAACAACCGACGCCGACCAGTCTCGTGCGCGTGCAGCATGCGCACGAAGGTACCTTTGGCAAGCTTGCGGTTTCTCGGTGCTCGTGAAGTAAGCAATGGTGATTGCAAGCGTGGCAAAGATACCTTTGCGTGCGTGCTGCGCGTGCTGGCGGCTTGTCGGTGTCGGTATTTCTTTTTGTCGCTCTACCGGGACTCGGACTATAAAAATTTAGGGAACCCGTTTTATGGCAAACAATAACTTAAACCCTTTCATTTTCTTTTTACGCAATTCAAAACTCCCACAAAGACATATGCGGAACGCAAGTTCGTCCGCTTCCTTTGCAGGGGTTGTGGCGACGTCAGAACTCCGAGCTTCTGATCAGCTCTGATTGAAGGATAGTGGGTAGACCTCAAAGCAGCTTGATTTGAGGCCTACCCACTATTCTTCCATCGGAGCCAATCGGAGCTCGGCGTCTTTCTGACGTCACCACAACCTCCGTAAAAGAAGCAGACGAAGATTCGCTCCTAATGCGTTTCGTAACTGAGGAAGAGGAGCAGACGAGAGTACGCTCTAGACGTCAGAGCGCCGAGCTCTGATTGGCTGTGATTAATGGATAGTGGGTATACCTCAAGGCAGCTTGCTTTGAGCTCTACCCAGTATCCTTCAATCAGGGCCGATCAGAGCTTGGCGTCTTTCTGACGTCACCACAACCTCCGTAAAAGAAGCAGACGAAGATTCGCTCCTAATGCGTTTCGTAACTGAGGAAGAGGAGCAGACGAGAGTACGCCTAGACGTCACAGCGCCGAGCTCTGATTGGCTGTGATTAAAGGATAGTGGGTATACCTCAAGGCAGCTTGCTTTGAGCTCTACCCAGTATCCTTCAATCAGGGCCGATCAGAGCTCGGCGTCTTTCTGACGTCACCACAACCTCCGTAAAAGAAGCAGACGAAGATTCGCTCCTAATGCGTTTCGTAACTGAGGAAGAGGAGCAGACGAGAGTACGCCTAGACGTCACAGCGCCGAGCTCTGATTGGCTGTGATTAAAGGATAGTGGGTATACCTCAAGGCAGCTTGCTTTGAGCTCTACCCAGTATCCTTCAATCAGGGCCGATCAGAGCTCGGCGTCTTTCTGACGTCACCACAACCCCCGTAAAAGAAGCAGATGAAGATTCGCTCCTAATGCGTTTCGTAACTGAGGAAGAGGAGCAGACGAGAGTACGCCTAGACGTCACAGCGCCGAGCTCTGATTGGCTGTGATTAAAGGATAGTGGGTATACCTCAAGGCAGCTTGCTTTGAGCTCTACCCAGTATCCTTCAATCAGGGCCGATCAGAGCTCGGCGTCTTTCTGACGTCACCACAACCTCCGTACAAGAAGCAGACGAAGATTCGCTCCTAATGCGTTTCGTAACTGAGGAAGAGGAGCAGACGAGAGTACGCCTAGACGTCACAGCGCCGAGCTCTGATTGGCTGTGATTAAAGGATAGTGGGTATACCTCAAGGCAGCTTGCTTTGAGCTCTACCCAGTATCCTTCAATCAGGACCGATCAGAGCTCGGCGTCTTTCTGACGTCACCACAACCTCCGTAAAAGAAGCAGACGAAGATTCGCTCCTAATGCGTTTCGTAACTGAGGAAGAGGAGCAGACGAGAGTACGCCTAGACGTCACAGCGCCGAGCTCTGATTGGCTGTGATTAAAGGATAGTGGGTATACCTCAAGGCAGCTTGCTTTGAGCTCTACCCAGTATCCTTCAATCAGGGCCGATCAGAGCTCGGCGTCTTTCTGACGTCACCACAACCTCCGTAAAGCAAGCAGACGAAGATTCGCTCCTAATGCGTTTCGTAACTGAGGAAGAGGAGCAGACGAGAGTACGCCTAGACGTCACAGCGCCGAGCTCTGATTGGCTGTGATTAAAGGATAGTGGGTATACCTCAAGGCAGCTTGCTTTGAGCTCTACCCAGTATCCTTCAATCAGGGCCGATCAGAGCTCGGCGTCTTTCTGACGTCACCACAACCTCCGTAAAAGAAGCAGACGAAGATTCGCTCCTAATGCGTTTCGTAACTGAGGAAGAGGAGCAGACGAGAGTACGCCTAGACGTCACAGCGCCGAGCTCTGATTGGCTGTGATTAAAGGATAGTGGGTATACCTCAAGGCAGCTTGCTTTGAGCTCTACCCAGTATCCTTCAATCAGGGCCGATCAGAGCTCGGCGTCTTTCTGACGTCACCACAACCTCCGTAAAAGAAGCAGACGAAGATTCGCTCCTAATGCGTTTCGTAACTGAGGAAGAGGAGCAGACGAGAGTACGCCTAGACGTCACAGCGCCGAGCTCTGATTGGCTGTGATTAAAGGATAGTGGGTATACCTCAAGGCAGCTTGCTTTGAGCTCTACCCAGTATCCTTCAATCAGGGCCGATCAGAGCTCGGCGTCTTTCTGACGTCACCACAACCTCCGTAAAAGAAGCAGACGAAGATTCGCTCCTAATGCGTTTCGTAACTGAGGAAGAGGAGCAGACGAGAGTACGCCTAGACGTCACAGCGCCGAGCTCTGATTGGCTGTGATTAAAGGATAGTGGGTATACCTCAAGGCAGCTTGCTTTGAGCTCTACCCAGTATCCTTCAATCAGGGCCGATCAGAGCTCGGCGTCTTTCTGACGTCACCACAACCTCCGTAAAAGAAGCAGACGAAGTTTCGCTCCTAATGCGTTTCGTAACTGAGGAAGAGGAGCAGACGAGAGTACGCCTAGACGTCACAGCGCCGAGCTCTGATTGGCTGTGATTGAAGGATAGTGGGTATACCTCAAGGCAGCTTGCTTTGAGCTCTACCCAGTATCCTTCAATCAGGGCCGATCAGAGCTTGGCGTCTTTCTGACGTCACCACAACCTCCGTAAAAGAAGCAGACGAAGATTCGCTCCTAATGCGTTTCGTAACTGAGGAAGAGGAGCAGACGAGAGTACGCCTAGACGTCACAGCGCCGAGCTCTGATTGGCTGTGATTAAAGGATAGTGGGTATACCTCAAGGCAGCTTGCTTTGAGCTCTACCCAGTATCCTTCAATCAGGGCCGATCAGAGCTCGGCGTCTTTCTGACGTCACCACAACCTCCGTAAAAGAAGCAGACGAAGATTCGCTCCTAATGCGTTTCGTAACTGAGGAAGAGGAGCAGACGAGAGTACGCCTAGACGTCACAGCGCCGAGCTCTGATTGGCTGTGATTGAAGGATAGTGGGTATACCTCAAGGCAGCTTGCTTTGAGCTCTACCCAGTATCCTTCAATCAGGGCCGATCAGAGCTCGGCGTCTTTCTGACGTCACCACAACTTCCGTAAAAGAAGCAGACGAAGTTTCGCTCCTAATGCGTTTCGTAACTGAGGAAGAGGAGCAGACGAGAGTACGCCTAGACGTCACAGCGCCGAGCTCTGATTGGCTGTGATTAAAGGATAGTGGGTATACCTCAAGGCAGCTTGCTTTGAGCTCTACCCAGTATCCTTCAATCAGGGCCGATCAGAGCTCGGCGTCTTTCGACGTCACCACAACCTCCGTAAAAGAAGCAGACGAAGATTCGCTCCTAATGCGTTTCGTAACTGAGGAAGAGGAGCAGACGAGAGTACGCCTAGACGTCACAGCGCCGAGCTCTGATTGGCTGTGATTAAAGGATAGTGGGTATACCTCAAGGCAGCTTGCTTTGAGCTCTACCCAGTATCCTTCAATCAGGGCCGATCAGAGCTCGGCGTCTTCTGACGTCACCACAATCTCCGTAAAAGAAGCAGACGAAGTTTCGCTCCTAATGCGTTTCGTAACTGAGGAAGAGGAGCAGACAAGAGTACGCCTAGACGTCACAGCGCCGAGCTCTGATTGGCTGTGATTAAAGGATAGTGGGTATACCTCAAGGCAGCTTGCTTTGAGCTCTACCCAGTATCCTTCAATCAGGGCCGATCAGAGCTCGGCGTCTTTCTGACGTCACCACAACCTCCGTAAAAGAAGCAGACGAAGATTCGCTCCTAATGCGTTTCGTAACTGAGGAAGAGGAGCAGACGAGAGTACGCCTAGACGTCACAGCGCCGAGCTCTGATTGGCTGTGATTAAAGGATAGTGGGTATACCTCAAGGCAGCTTGCTTTGAGCTCTACCCAGTATCCTTCAATCAGGGCCGATCAGAGCTCGGCGTCTTTCTGACGTCACCACAACCCCCGTAAAAGAAGCAGACGAAGATTCGCTCCTAATGCGTTTCGTAACTGAGGAAGAGGAGCAGACGAGAGTACGCCTAGACGTCACAGCGCCGAGCTCTGATTGGCTGTGATTAAAGGATAGTGGGTAGTACCTCAAGGCAGCTTGCTTTGAGCTCTACCCAGTATCCTTCAATCAGGGCCGATCAGAGCTCGGCGTCTTTCTGACGTCACCACAATCTCGGTAAAGAAGCAGACGAAGTTCGCTCCTAATGCGTTTCGTAACTGAGGAAGAGGAGCAGACGAGAGTACGCCTAGACGTCACAGCGCCGAGCTCTGATTGGCTGTGATTAAAGGATAGTGGGTATACCTCAAGGCAGCTTGCTTTGAGCTCTACCCAGTATCCTTCAATCAGGGCCGATCAGAGCTCGGCGTCTTTCTGACGTCACCACAACCTCCGTAAAAGAAGCAGACGAAGATTCGCTCCTGATGCGTTTCGTAACTGAGGAAGAGGAGCAGACGAGAGTACGCCTAGACGTCACAGCGCCGAGCTCTGATTGGCTGTGATTAAAGGATAGTGGGTATACCTCAAGGCAGCTTGCTTTGAGCTCTACCCAGTATCCTTCAATCGGGGCCGATCAGAGCTCGGCGTCTTTCTGACGTCACCACAACTCCGTAAAGAAGCAGACGAAGTTTCGCTCCTAATGCGTTTCGTAACTGAGGAAGAGGAGCAGACGAGAGTACGCCTAGACGTCACAGCGCCGAGCTCTGATTGGCTGTGATTAAAGGATAGTGGGTATACCTCAAGGCAGCTTGCTTTGAGCTCTACCCAGTATCCTTCAATCAGGGCCGATCAGAGCTCGGCGTCTTTCTGACGTCACCACAACTCCCGTAAAAGAAGCAGACGAAGATTCGCTCCTAATGCGTTTCGTAACTGAGGAAGAGGAGCAGACGAGAGTACGCCTAGACGTCACAGCGCCGAGCTCTGATTGGCTGTGATTAAAGGATAGTGGGTATACCTCAAGGCAGCTTGCTTTGAGCTCTACCCAGTATCCTTCAATCAGGGCCGATCAGAGCTCGGCGTCTTTCTGACGTCACCACAACTCCCGTAAAAGAAGCAGACGAAGATTCGCTCCTAATGCGTTTCGTAACTGAGGAAGAGGAGCAGACGAGAGTACGCCTAGACGTCACAGCGCCGAGCTCTGATTGGCTGTGATTAAAGGATAGTGGGTATACCTCAAGGCAGCTTGCTTTGAGCTCTACCCAGTATCCTTCAATCAGGGCCGATCAGAGCTCGGCGTCTTTCTGACGTCACCACAACCCCCGTAAAAGAAGCAGACGAAGATTCGCTCCTAATGCGTTTCGTAACTGAGGAAGAGGAGCAGACGAGAGTACGCCTAGACGTCACAGCGCCGAGCTCTGATTGGCTGTGATTAAAGGATAGTGGGTATACCTCAAGGCAGCTTGCTTTGAGCTCTACCCAGTATCCTTCAATCAGGGCCGATCAGAGCTCGGCGTCTTTCTGACGTCACCACAATTCCGTAAAAGAAGCAGACGAAGTTTCGCTCCTAATGCGTTTCGTAACTGAGGAAGAGGAGCAGACGAGAGTACGCCTAGACGTCACAGCGCCGAGCTCTGATTGGCTGTGATTAAAGGATAGTGGGTATACCTCAAGGCAGCTTGCTTTGAGCTCTACCCAGTATCCTTCAATCAGGGCCGATCAGAGCTCGGCGTCTTTCGGACGTCACCACAACCCCCGTAAAAGAAGCAGACGAAGATTCGCTCCTAATGCGTTTCGTAACTGAGGAAGAGGAGCAGACGAGAGTACGCCTAGACGTCACAGCGCCGAGCTCTGATTGGCTGTGATTAAAGGATAGTGGGTATACCTCAAGGCAGCTTGCTTTGAGCTCTACCCAGTATCCTTCAATCAGGGCCGATCAGAGCTCGGCGTCTTTCTGACGTCACCACAACTTCCGTAAAAGAAGCAGACGAAGATTCGCTCCTAATGCGTTTCGTAACTGAGGAAGAGGAGCAGACGAGAGTACGCCTAGACGTCACAGCGCCGAGCTCTGATTGGCTGTGATTAAAGGATAGTGGGTATACCTCAAGGCAGCTTGCTTTGAGCTCTACCCAGTATCCTTCAATCAGGGCCGATCAGAGCTCGGCGTCTTTCTGACGTCACCACAACCCCCGTTAAAGAAGCAGACGAAGATTCGCTCCTAATGCGTTTCGTAACTGAGGAAGAGGAGCAGACGAGAGTACGCCTAGACGTCACAGCGCCGAGCTCTGATTGGCTGTGATTAAAGGATAGTGGGTATACCTCAAGGCAGCTTGCTTTGAGCTCTACCCAGTATCCTTCAATCGGGGCCGATCAGAGCTCGGCGTCTTTCTGACGTCGCCACAATTCCGTAAAAGAAGCAGACGAAGTTTCGCTCCTAATGCGTTTCGTGACTGAGGAAGAGGAGCAGACGAGAGTACGCCTAGACGTCACAGCGCCGAGCTCTGATTGGAAGGATAGTGAGTAAACGCAAAGGCTAACTGCCTCTCTCTGTGCTCACTGTTCGAACGAGTTCGAACGCGAGACGCTCCGCGAGGAGCACACGGCGCGCTCTCGTTCGCTCTGATTGGAGGGAGGTAATGGGTAGCGACAAAGGCGGTGGCCTTTTCGTCTACCCACTATTCCCTCCAATCAGAGCTTGATGCTCTGGCGTTCCCGCGCGCTCTGATCTCCTCGCCTCCCTTAATTTCAATTTCTTCCCGTATAGATATATTGGAAATATATTCCTACCCCCAAAGCCAATATAATTTTCCGCTATCTGGCTCATGGAACTGGAACTCTTATTGGATTCTATCTGGATTTCAGGCTTTCCGGAATTATTCCTTTGTATGCAAGCTGGATTTCAGATTTTCAGAAGCACGTTCACTTAGATTTCCAGTCCCATGATCCAGATTGCGAAACGTTATATTCGGTTTTGGTGTAAGATAACTATGGAATGGAAAATGAAAGTGGGAGTACGGGTCAAATTCTCAGGCATGCAACATCGTCTCGTCCTACTTTGAGAGTTTACTGCTCTTTGCTGATCCAACATAACTAAATTATTTGTTTTTTCTCCTGTTCTGTTGCCGCAAAATAAAACAGCAACGCCGTTTTAATTTCCGGTAATACGGCTTCTCGGAGAAGACGCAGAGAATATAAGGACTGTTTGCACACGCACCGGGTCTCCACCATTTTCTGGCGCCCACATTCTTTTTTTTGTTTGTTTCCTTTTTTGTCTTCTCAACCTCAAGCGTTTACTATGCGCATTTTCATTTATTTTCAAGTAGGCTTAAACTAAAACTTAAAAAATAAACCACCGTCAATAAGAAGCATGCTTGAACTTTGCACACTGCCGGAGCTCGTGTTTCTCTTTTTTATTTGCTCTCTTTCTCTTTTCACCTATAGACGTTTCTGGTTTCGTTCTCAGTCACGTGGGTTCCGTATCTGGTATGCGGGGCGAAAAAATAATAAGACATTTCAAACTGCAAGGTGCGAGAAAATATAAGGTGAGGCAAAACAAGAATGTGTGACAATCATGCATTTTTCGTCAACACCTTCCAGAGGGTTGGAAAGATCAAAACGATGCTTTAACGCATATCAGAAGTGACGACATTCAGAGACGGCTGCACTCCTGTAAAAAAAGGTGCTTTGCGAGGCTGAATTTTTTTGAGTCCTTTTATACATTTCTCTTTCGCTG
The DNA here is from genome assembly GCA_037355805.1 of Ixodes ricinus. Lineage (NCBI taxonomy): Eukaryota > Metazoa > Arthropoda > Arachnida > Ixodida > Ixodidae > Ixodes > Ixodes ricinus. Next base: position 20,140 of record JAZHYW010041386.1, on the reverse strand, counting down.
TATAATTCTTTTGTTCTATGTACGTTAGTACGTTTTCCGGCTTTCTAACTGATGTTTATTGTTACTTTTATGCAAAAACCTCGAGCATAGTAAGAAGCGCGACGCACCTGGGGTACTGTTCGCTTGGTTGGGGTTAAAATCACCCTCTAAGGAAACCAACTTGAGGGTGAAGCACTTTCATATCGTTTGTTTAAGGTTTCATGCTTGTTTTGACCCTTCGGCGTAAAACACAATCTGTTACTTTGGGCAAAAACGCTTGTATATTTAATCAATTGTAACATCCCAACCACTAATCTAGTGAATCTTTGTTATCACCTTGTCATTACAGTCTCCCTTGCTTCGAGCGTTCTTTGTAAATTACGTGACATTTCATTGTGCACTTTCCCCTATCAAATGTCTGACGACATCATTCCAATAAGTGACCCTGCTACATTTGCAGCAGCCACACCCTCTTTATTTTGTTACCACTATAACCAGATTTATAACAGCGTTTATTATTGTGGTCATGTTTTATTGCCAATTTTAAAAATATATATCCCCCTTTTAATATAACTACATGCGCATTCAAAAAAACAAACAAACACTAAATGATGATGATGTGCAAGCGGTTACATACACATTTTGTCAGAGCGGTCCCCATGGAAGATATGAAAAGTATAAATGAGAGGAATCTGTCCTCCCCTCGAATTAAGGCACCAAAGAAACAAAGGGTATATAAGGTCATTTCCGCTACCACATGCTCTTGACTTTCCATTGATCTTGTACTCTCCTGGTGCTTTAATTTGTCGCTATGTAGCGTACGCACTCGGTGGTGATAGCTGGCCCCGTCGAGTGCTAGCCGAAAGGGGTAAATAAAATGATCAATGGGGTGCCTCTGGGAAAGCTATGAAACCGACTGCCGTAGTGCGACAACAGGAAATGTGGCAGTCCATTCAGAGATATTTTTTCTAAAGAGTTTAATGTACAGAGGGCTCTCTCCGCATGTCTTTTATACCGCCTTGGCCTGAACGCCGCTGGTTAGGCTCATATTTCAGCACCCTCTATGCACATTAAAAAATATAGTTTTTTTTTCTTCTCATAGACAAAAAAAAAAGAAGAAGAAAAAAGTGAACGCTTATATGCATGCACTGCTTGTTCCCGGAACTGAGTGAGCCAGCGTTCGCGTTAGACTGATTCACTAATAAAATAAAAAACGCATTAACAAAAATCAGCAGAACCCATCCTTTGGGGATGATTATCTACGTTAATGCGAATAGCATCAAACGGTGCGGAGTTATGCGCGTTCGTCAGGTGGCCGGCACACTCTGGATACGCCAGCCCACTCTTGAGGCGATTCTAAATTTGTTGACACTTTCACAGCCCTGCGCACGATCTCCGCAGCCCAGCACGTGCGTTTGTGTCACTTAGGAAGGCGAGCAAAGCACGCGCCATACGCACAAACACTCAAAATGGTACCGACCAGACTTTCTGGCGTCTCAGCTAGTCTCAACCAACGGTACTCTAAACGGTTGTTTATATCTTTACCATAGGACGCGCTTTACAGCGCTGTCACAGCTACCGGTGCGCGCGCGTTCCATGCACGAGGGCTCATTCCGCTCTCGTGAGGCTGAGCACGGCCGCTACATCACTCTCTCCATAGCCTCCTCTATACGGAGAAAGCCTGGCACATCGACGGCGAAGCCATAGGGCGAGCGGCCGCAGAAAAAAGGAGAGGAGAAGCGCGCGAAGCGGTGACCAATATGGTAGCGCAGAGCAGAAAGGGCAGAGTAAGACTGCGAGCGCTTGGGTCATGAGCGGCCGCTCCCCGAACCACGTTTGTTTTTGTGTTTTCGTCACCGTCGTTTTCGTACTCCGGGAGAAACGGCTGCGGCGACGGCGGCGATTCGAAAGGGCGCTGGCAACAATGCACGATGCCGGCGGCGTCGGCAGAGTTGTCGGTGTGCCAGCGGAGTGCGCCGTCGTCGGACCATCGTGTCGTGCTACGGAAGAGAACCAAACAGTTTTGACTGAGTAGTTTCGACGCCCAGGTGCCGAGGACCGTCATTTCAGTGGGAGTGTCCGATTAGCCACATTTGGAACGTCGCGTGTATGAGCTTCAACTGGACTACAGGCGCAACAATGTAAACAGTTCGTAAAGTAGTAGTAAAAATGTTTATTGTGGACGCTGCTACCGCTCGAGCCTCCGTTGAGTAAGCGACGAAGACTGATAAGGTATGCTAATTACAAAAGTGAACACGTAAATGACAGGTGCAGACATCTACACTGTGTGCATGTCTGTCCGTGTCCTTCACGTTTTATTTTTTCGTCCTTAGCACTAAAACGCGAGTTGCTCTCGTTTCTCACGGAAGCTAAAGTTGCGTATCATATTACTTGGTTTCACCTCATGTGCGAGCGAAACCAAAGCTAGAAGCGCGAGCCCAGCGCTTTTTGCGCTACTGCATCGCACGCACGCTCGAGCAAAGCAGCAATGCACAAAGCGTCGGTCTCGCGCTTCTATATTCGTTTAGTCCTATGTGGGAGCGAAGGCGAAGCTATAAGCATGAGAGGATAGCCCGAGGAAAATCATTAACTGGATAAGCGCGCGTGCAAAGCAGCGAACGTATGAGTGCTCGGCTCGCACGCCTAGCACTGCCTTCGCTCGCACGTAACATCAAACGAAGTATATCTTTGACTTCGTTCAAACCTAAGGTGAAACGAAGTATATGGCCCATGAATCGCCGAACGCTCCAAGCACCAGATACCGACCTTTCCGGGCAGTTCGTCGCACAACCGGCACAACCTCCAACGCAAACGAAAGCGACGACCGACCGCTGCGGAGATGCGGACGCAGGGACGGCGAAGGGGAAGGGTTGACGTTGACTTTCTCTTCTCCGCGATTCCGAAAAAAAAAAAGAGGAAAAAAACAAAAAGACTGTTTCTGCGTTTGGCCGCTCGCTCTTGTGTGGCGCTAGCAGTCTAACTTCCCTCCGCTCTTGATTCCCCGCCCCTCCTCTCCTACTTTCGGCGGCCACTTTTTTTCGCGACGTGCCAGGCTTTCTCCGTATAGAGGAGGCTATGCTCTCTCCCGAGCGCGGGAGAGGGTGCCGCGCTAGCGTGCCGTGCATGAGACCTCGTGCATGGAACGCGCGCTGTCCGGCAGCAGCGAACGGCGCCTGTAAAGCGCGTCCTATGGTAAAGATATAAACAACCGTTTAGAGTGCGTTGAGTGACTGCCTTCGCAGCTCTGTGGTTAGCGCGTCTGCCTGCTGATCAAAGGGTCAGCGGTTCGAATCCCAGCCCGGCACCGGTCTTTTTTATAGCCAGATAGATAGCATAGATGAAGACAAAAATTGCGTGAAGTATCCAAAGAATGCTATTCGCATTAAAAATCAGCAGAACCCATCCTTTGGGAATGATTATCTACGTTAATGCGAATGGCATCAAACGGTGCGGAGTTATGCGCGTTCGTCAGGTGGCGGCACACTCTAGATACGCCAGCCCACTCTTGAGGCGATTCTAAATTTGTTGACACTTTCACAGCCCTGCGCACGATCTCCGCAGCCCAGCACGTGCGTTTGTGTCACTTAGGAAGGCGAGCAAAGCACGCGCCATACGCACAAACACTCAAAATGGTACCGACCAGACTTTCTGGCGTCTCAGCTAGTCTCAACCAACGGTACTCTAAACGGTTGTTTATATCTTTACCATAGGACGCGCTTTACGGCGCTGTCACAGCTACCGGTGCGCGCGCGTTCCATGCACGAGGGCTCATTCCGCTCTCGTGAGGCTGAGCACGGCCGCTACATCACCCTCTCCCGAGCGCGGGAGAGGGTGAGCTAGCGGCCGTGCTCAGCCTCACGAGAACGGAATGAGCCCTCGTGCATGGAACGCGCGCGCACCGGTAGCTGTGACAGCGCTGTAAAGCGCGTCCTATGGTAAAAATATAAACAGCCGTTTGGGAGTGCGTTGAATGACTGCCTTCATAGCTCTGTGGTTAGCGCGTCTGCCTGCTGATCAAAGGGTCAACGGTTCGAATCCCAGCCGGCGCCGGTCTTTTTATTTATTTATCGACCCGCGGCGTAAGAGGTTAGATAGCCAGATAGATACATAGACGAAAAGTGCGTGAAGTAGCCAAAGAATGCTATTCGCTTTAAAAACTCAGTCATTTAATTTTACGAACAAGCAATACGACTCTTTCACAATGCATGCCTCTTTGAGAAAAATTACCCATAAACCAGAAATTCCCCCTTGTCTGCTTATATCCCAAATCGCAACGGGAGACTGATCACCGGATGCAGCTCAGCGGATGACAACACATAGGAAAAGTCGGGAACGAACGCTGATTACAACATGTCGTTTTTTATGAGCGAGCGCAGAGTAGAAGTACTTGTATGGCGAAGCGCTGTCCACACAGTACGCGGGGCACACAACGATAATTAACTTAAGGGGTTATGACACGCCAAAAATAATATATGAGATACCTATACTGCTAGGACCCACTGTATGTTCCTGTAATCCTGCTAAATATGTTTTGAAAAATGGCGCGATAGTTTCGTGGATAAATCGATTTATATGCGAATCCCTCGTAGGCTCGGATCCGGGCGGAGCGGGAGGCTGGCCACGTAGCCAGCCTCCCGCTCGGTGTCCCCTTGCACGCACTCACAGGCTTGGCTCTCTTGGCGTCTCGAGCTTCAGCTTCCTCGTTTACCTTCCGCGTTTCGAGCATGCGGTCCGTGACGATTACGTCTACGCCATCGCTCGCCTTGTCAAAGTGTTCGACATTGATCGCAGCAGCAGTGAGAGTGATTGCTATCAAGAGATGTTGCAAGCTGTTCATTTTGATTGCGACCCGCTGGCGACCAGCTCCAGCGACGGCGAGTTACGGACGAACTCGCCGTGGTCACCGTCGTCCGGGAATATCTCGCAGGCGCATGCAGGGTGGGAGGTCAACGGGCGGGGGGCGAGAGCGAGAGTAGCCTTCGGGTTACCGAGTTGCGAAAGCGGTTTTGATCGTCCGCGGGGAGAAGAGCTTGGGCGGTCATGGGAGCGCCTAGAATGAAGAGCGTTCATGATCACGCTGTTTATGGACACCATGGTGGATGGATGGATGGATGGATGGTAATGGCTATACCCCTTCTAACGTGCGGCAGCTTGCGTCACCTAGCCTAACATTTCATCACCCTTTTTGTGTTAATTGGTATAAATTTTGTTTTATCACAACCCCTCCCCCTTTTTTTAAAGTGTTACCCTTGCTTATTTTTAGACGTATTTTCACCCCTCCCTTCATCTTTTCCACCAATCTTCCAATCTCCTCTTAGTTACCCCAATTTTTTCCTTATTCATCCGTCCATCCATGTCCGGAAAACCCGGTGTCCCCTCCAAGTCCGTTGTCATCTTCCCCAAGAGGATATAGGACGAAGCCTCGTGCACCTTAAGATTACATGTTCTATAATTTCCCGTTCGCGGTCGCATACCTCGCACAGAGTGTATATTTCCTGGAATTTGGCCCTACATGTTTTCGTTCTTAGCACCCCCGTTCTAGCTTCAAACAGCAATGAGCTCCCCACCGAATTATCATACAGCTGTTCCTTCTTTTTTCTTCTTTTTGTGCCCTGTATATTGTTAAAGGTGATTTTCCTTGCATTCTCTTTCCCACGTTTTCCTCTCAGTTTTCTTTACTCTCTTTTATACTGATATGCTCTGCTCGGATCCATCTCGTTTAATCTATTTAAATCTCAGCTTGCGAGTTCGGTTTATCCACTTAGTGTTTAGACTTTTAATATATAGATTCTTGTACACTTTCCCACCCATCGCGTATCTGTCTTTGTTCAAAGTTTACTTACTGATAGATTCTATACTCTCGAAAGATGCCCAACCCATATCCCCTTGTACTCCCTCATTTGGTGTATTCCCATGTGCCCCCAATGCCAACCAACCCACACTCCTTTGCTGTATCTCTAAACCTGCCTGGATTTCTGACCTCATACACAATACCGCATTCCCAAATGACAGTCCTGGCACCTTGACTCCCTTCTATGCACCCCTAACGAGTTCATATCTATTATAGTTCCAGAGTGCCCTGCGTTTCATAATAGCTGAATCTCGTTTCCCTTCATTATTGCAATATCTTCATGTTCTTTTAGATACTTTCTTCCCTCATTTAACCATACTCCCAGGTATTTGTACTTTTCTACGTGTTCCACCGCTGTGCCCTGTAGCTCCAGGGGTCCCCCTTCTCGTCGTTGAAAACTATTATACCCGACTTGTCCCTAGTGAAGTTTAGGCCTAAACTGTCCGCTTCCCTGCTGCAAGTGCTAATTAGCTCCTGTTTTGTCTCGCGACTTTCTGATACGAGTGCAATGTCGTCCGCATACGTTAACCCTGGCAATACTTGATTTACTTTATGTCCTTCTTCCATGTACGTCAGGTCAAAACCTAGATATCACTGCTCTACTCGTTTTTTCATCTCCCTGAGGTATATCATAAAGGGCAGGGGAGACAATGGGCAACCCTGTCTAAGTCCTTTCTTTATTGCTGCTGGTATTGTATTTTCGGCATCCCATGTTATAACCACCGTATTCTCCGTATATGGCACCATGACAGAACAGCACACGACAAAACAGCACGCGACAAAACAGCACGGTCAAAACAGCACGCGTCAAAACAGCACAGCGTCAAAACAGCACGGCGACAAAACAGCACGCGTCAAAAGAGCACGCGACAAAACAGCACAGCGTCAAAACGGCACAGCGACAGAAGAGCACGTGCCAAAACAGCACGGCGTCAAAACAGCAAAGCGTCAAAACAGCACAGCGACAAAACAGCACAGCGTCAAAAGGGCACAGCGACCGAAGAGAACGGCGTCAAAACAGCTCCGCGAAAAAACAGCACAGCGTCAAAACAGGACATTGACATTATAGCTAGAGTTTGGCGTTTTCGGTTTTTATTATTTTGACATTCGGCGTACTTTTTTCGGTTTTTATGCCAAATAGAAGTTTTCGGTTTATTGCGGTGAATATTTGTAGACTCATAAACTTCTCGGTTCTTTTCGGTTTATTGACGAAAAGCAGTATACTGACAAAAATGCAATATTTAAAAGCGTTAAATTTGTTTAAAATGTCTAGTGAGTAAACCAGGTACTGGTTTCCTTAAGTACAAAATGAGCGTGTTGGTAATGGTAACAGTAGTTAAACATGAGGAAGATACATAGAAAGGGGGGACGGACAACAATGACTTCTGTCTGTGGCAGCCGACGCGACCTGTTCTGCAAGACGCACTGGGGCTTATCGTGATCTGTCATTATCGTCGTGTGCTCGTATTTGTACACAGGACGAACATGAGCATCACTACCACTTCGGTCGGAGAGGCCAATATCAAAGTCCAGAAATTTGCAAGGAGTGTACTCAGTGCGTTTTTTTCCCCATTCCTACACCATATAAATTGAATTTTAAAGGAGAGAGCGAGTCAAATAAAACGTACTCTTGAGGACATAATTTTTACTCTTGCCTCTGTCTCCAAGCTTGTTTTTGCTTCTATCGTGGATGTTAATCGGTAGCCAGAAGACTTTTGGCAGTATAAATATGCTGCTAAAGTAGCCTCTGGGAATTTACGTGCCAAACCAAAGAAGGACATATCGCGCACTTTAGCGAAGGACTGATGGTGAATTCACCAGGTGAGGATCTTTGGAATTCTTCTGATATTCTGCGGAAATACCCAAACTCTCGATTACGCGGCGCATTATCTGCAAGACCTTTATGTCAGCGTCATAACTACAAAAAGGTTAACAGCGTACGATTCATCTCTAACTTTAAGGAGCTGTCAGAAATATGTCTTCATTCACTTTGCAGCTTCCGCTATAAATGTAATCGTCCATGAGGTTCACAGTTAATTGCGGCTGCAAAACTAAGCGGTTGCCAAATAAGATACACTCATCCCTACTACATCTGAATTAAGATACGAAACTTGATTGAAACTCATCCTTGCTGCAGCATGTTTGGCCAGCGAAGCTGTTGAACACAATGGCAATTGATGTTTTGAGTACATTTGACCGTTGACTCTTTTTTTTTTTTGCTGACTATACACGACACGGAAAAATTCGACAAACGTACCAACAACAGCTTCGCTGTAAAAGGAAATTCGAACTATTGCATTTAATTGTTTAAAGCTTTCCGCCTGTCACCTTACAGGAATGCTTTAAGCTGGATGCTGATCGGTAACTCCTGTTGTGCTAGAAATTGTGGTTCACTACCAACTTCCGTGCCTTCCAAACTGGGTCCGACAGATCCAATGGGGGGTCGCAAAGCAATTTCTGCCCTCAGTATTTTTTTGTTTATGGGTTTCAGTTTAGCTAGCTTCAGCATACATTTTATTATGTTGACTGACACTAGTACGCATCATTGAAACTGACTCTTGTAGACTCGTGAAAAGCATGGGGGTGTCTCCGGGTTGCGGAGTTTGGTAAGCACTGAAATAGGCAATAAATTCCTTTATAACCTAGCGTCGATAAATGAAAGGGTCAAGGAGGTTCGAAATTAGTCGCGCAGAGATAGGTGAAAAGCGCGCTCGAACTTGCTATATACGTGCTGTTTTGTCGCTGTGCTGTTTTGACGCCGTGCTGTTTTGGCACGTGCTCTTCTGTCGCTGTGCCGTTTTGACGCTGTGCTGTTTTGTCGCGTGCTATTTTGACGTGTGCTGTTTTGTCGCCGTGCTGTTTTGACGCTGTGCTGTTTTGACGCGTGCTGTTTTGACCGTGCTGTTTTGTCGCGTGCTGTTTTGTCGTGTGCTGTTCTGTCGCGTTCCTCTCCGTATATACCCGCTCTACAAACTTGAGCATGGTTCCACCTAGCCCATATCCCTTCAGTTAATCCCAGAGTTTTTCCTGATTCTTATTGTCATATTGTCACGAATGACAAGTGATGAGGCGGCGAATGACTGAATAAACTGAACGTTTAATGGGGCGAACTTGTGCCCAAAAATAAACGAGAAAAGAAAGATAATAAGAGAGCGTCGCGGGCGTCGAAGGCGGCGAAGCAGCAAGATCGAGCGATGGGGCGAAACTGACTCAGCGTGCCAGGCGGAGCCCCTTTTGTACATGCGTGGGCTTCCGGAACATTCGGCGTAGAAGGTTCGGTTCGTAGAACATTCTAACCTCGAATTAGCAAGGCGGTTCTCGAATTTACTAGAACATCACATTAGATGTAAAAAAAGGGCGTCCCCGTGGCCAGGAATCGAACCCTGGCTTTTCGCGTGGGAGGCAGGCGCTATAACCGTTCGGCCACGCGCGCTGCCTACTTAGCAAGCTGCGCGCGCGGCAATATGCCCTTTGAAGTCCAAAAATGCTACCCATGATGGCCTTTGACTTGTCATTACTATCGCTGTGCACTGAGTAATAACGTATAAGTTATCAAGTAGTCGTCTATCCCTCCTGAAACCGTTTTGAAGCTCCCCCAGATTCTGCTTTCTCTCTGCCCATTCTTCCATTCTTCTTTTTACAATTTGCACAGCTAGTCTGTATGTTACTGAGGTTACTGTGATTGGTCGGTATGATTTGATACTGTGTTTGTCTCCTTGCCCTTATATAATAATCTCATCCTGCTCAATCTCCAGTCCCTGGGTACCTCCCCTCCCATAACTACCTTGTCAATCACCTGCCTTAGTTTCAATTTGCTTGTTTTGCCTAAGACTTCAATGAATCTCATTGGTACGCCGTCTGGACCTGTCGAAGTTCCAGCCGGAACCCTTCCTTCTGCTTTTCTCATCCCCTGTGGTCATTTCCTCTTATTCATTATTGTCCTCTTTTTGTGTTGTGTAGACGCTACAATTCCCTACCGCTTGATCTGGTTCTAACTCCAAAAACGCTGCTTCGATTGTATGTCTAATGTATTCTCTTGCCTCTTCCTCCTCTGCCTTTCTCCCTTCCTGTGTGGTTAGTGTCTGCTGGTACCCCTCGGTCTTTTTTCTCTGTGCACTGATGTGTTCCCAGAACCTTTTGCCGCATTCCTATCCTTCTGGTTTATCTCTATCATCCACTGAACCCCCGCCCTCCCAATTTTTGCATGTATCAATGCTGATGCCTCCCGCTGTTTGTCCTGAAAGTCATTTTATTTTGATGTTACTTCGGCTGGTGTGGCCCCCTTTTTTCTTTGCCCATCTGTGTTCTCTAGATGCCGCTTGACGACTCGATATTTCTGCCTTTACCTCTTTATCCTCCCAACTTTTGAGCTTGAGTTTTAATTTCCTTCCTTCTTGTTTGGTTCGGTATTTCTCAACTCTCTTTTGAAAATACTAACTAAGACTTCATATGTACATTCTCTTTCCGCTTGCTTTTATACAATGTTCTCGATTCGCTTAGATACCTTCTGTAATTGTTTATCATTAAAGTTGTTTCTACCCTTTTGTTTGTGATTTTGCATTTCTGGTTTTACTGTGCCAAATCTGATCTTGATTCTCTTATGGTCACTCCCCACACTTTTTGTACCTTCCTCATCTATTTCCGTACCTCCTAATTTGTGGTATATCTTCCGTGACATTAAACAATAGTCAACATTCCAGTGTGAATTATTTCTTTCCCACGTTATTTTTTCATTGCATTTTACCTGTGCTTTAACCAAAACCAGATCATGAGCTTCGCAGAATCTCTTCTAACAATTTCCCTGTTGTATCCGTGTGTCCATCAAAGTCTTCCAAAATGCGAATTCATGTCCCCCAAGATAATTATTTCCCTGTTTGTGCCGAATTTCCTAACGTCTTCTGATGTACATGTTAAGTGTACTGTGTTTTTCTCCCCAGCGTCACTCCCTGTTTTTAGATACACAAAACCCAGGATTGTGTCCAAACCCGCCAATACTGCCTTTAATCCACCTGTGTTCCCTGCAGCCCTCTCGTTCCCTTCCCTTTCCTGACCATTCATTAACACCCCTAGTCCCCTTGCGTTCCCCTTTGGCGCGGTTTCATCCCATTCAATGATATCACGGTATGTATAATGGTTCTTCCATGTCCCTCAGTTGTGTTTCTGCTAATCCATACATTGCAAAGTTTTCGTTTTCTAATTACTTCTTGATCTCCTCCCACTTCATTTTGTTTCTGCCCCCTGTTCATCATGATCGGATCTACATTTTAGCCCTCATTTACACAGGCGCCCTCAGGGCTCTGGGACCCCCAGAAATGTACGATGTGATGTCCAATTCCATTGCCTATCGTGCTGCCAGTGGTTCCACTGTAGTGGATGCCCCATGTCAAAGGGTCGGAGCGAGCCTCACACACCACCCTGCTTACTTCCATTACTCCGTACTCAAATCGTCGGCTCATCCCCCTAATCACCCGGCTAGCTTCCACACCCGCTTCTCTATCTGCAAAGACTGTCCCCGAACTTCTCTGGGATGGTGCATATTTGCACATGCACCGTCTCAGAGGCCTCCCTGAGCTTACGTAACCCCAACTCTATCTGCCTTCCGAGGTTCTGGCTCCGTCCCTTTAACACATCATTTAGTCCTTTATCTACTACCACAAGGTTCTCTTCTCTCCCTCCCTGTTTTCCGGCACCTCCTCCTTCGCTTTGGCTATAGCGTCTATCATGCACTTTCCTGACTGGGCCGCTACGTTCACCCTTCCCATCCCCTTGCACCCTGTCCAGCAGCCCCTCCTTTACCCTTGTTATGTTCGAGTCTCCCTCCACCAGCACCCTCTTAACCCCCGAGTGCCTGCCTTCACTCCCTCCAGTTATATGTGCTTTCTCTGCCTGAACCTCTGCTGCTTTCCTTCGGACCCTGCTGTACTGCTCTCCCTGTCCTGTGTTGGAAGTACTTTCAGTACATTGTACTTAAAGTACTACTTCAAGTAGGTTTAGGAAACTTGTACTTTACTTGAAGTACATTCTCCGAGTATGTACTTGTACTTTACTTAAAGTATTTTTTTCTGGTACTTTCCGAGGAAAGTACAATTCTCGACTTCAAAGTACATTCCCCAAATTTGGTTTTGTTAAATTTGTATCACGAAATGATGCTTTGTCAACTCCGAAGAAAAACTGGGAGGGATATTCTACTCTTGCCAGAAACGTGAGCAGACGACGCATCGCTCCATTTGTTCTGGTAGCGGCTTTCCCGTAGCTTTTTGAACTCTCGCTACTTCTCGGTCGGTCAGCGCAAGCGAGGAGGTTTAAAATATTAGGAGAGCGAAATTAATCATAATGTAGCACCTGAGACTGTGGTGCGGAACAATTAAATTTTCAAGTCGAAGTAAAAGACAACAGAGGAGAACGTCACAATGTTTTGAGACATTATCTTTTGTCTTTTCCTTCTATTTGAAAGTTCCTTAATTTTTTCGCACTCCAATCTCAGGTGTCACATTATGATTAATTATCACCAGCGCGCTTGCACACTCACTGTTTTTTGCATTAAGGAGAGGACACTCCTCTATGAGAGGATTGCTTGCGGAAGCTACGGGGCTGACGTTATGCTCTCTCCTAGTACATTTAGCCCCCTTGAGTGCAACAATCCAGTGCAAGGGGCGCCAAATTCAGAAGAGGGACTTCTGAATTTGGCTCCATTCCTGAAAATAACTACTCTGTGGCCACTTGACTTTATCAAATATTCGCCGCTGTTTTTGAAAATTGGCCATGCACCCCTGATTACCTCTGGGCCCTGGGCAATGCATACCAGTTAAAAAATCACTATATAGGGGAATGAAAGGGCATCATGAAAGATTGTGTTAAAATACTTGTACTTTACTTTGAAAGTACATTGTATTTATAGTACTTGACTTCAAGTACGTTGCACCCAGTGTACTTAATACTTTACTTAAAGTACATCACGTCTCATTTACTTTGTACTTTACTTGAAGTACCTTTTAGATGTACTTTACCCAACACTGCCCCTGTCTAAGCTCCTCTACCTGTCGCTCAAGCTCGACTCGCTGCTCCCGTTCTTGCCTAAGTTCTCCCGCCACTCTCTCTACCTTGCTCTCCCATTCCCTGGTCATCTCCTCCACATCCGCTTCGGCCCTCTCAACCAGATCTCCGACCAGCGCCTCGAGCTGAACCCGCTTCTCCCGCTCCTACCCCCATCTCCAGCTTCAACTCCTCGACCGTACCCGCCCATTCCTCACCTATTCTCCTGAAACCGTCCTCGACTTTCGCGCAACTCCGGCATGAGAAGCTGCTCCCTTCGGCTTCTGCTACACTTTCGAACTCCATCTTCATCATGCTGCACCAACGTCCACACTCCTCACATTCTACATCGGGTCCTTCTTTTACTTTAGGCTTCGCATCCTTCTTCCGTTGCGTATTCACCATCGCCTACCGACACACAGCGCAACACCCCGAGAAATATCCCTCCAGAACTCAAACCAAGAAAGCCCGCTAAAAATTTAAAACGTGTCCGTGGTTTGGTCTTGCGACCCTACCTAAAAAGACTACTTTAACCCAACTCCCTTATCCTAGCCGCTACTTAAAACTGCTTTCTACCACCCCATAAACACACACGCAACTAAACTAAATATACCGAAAATCACTTAGCTTCGCAGGAGCTCCGGGAAACACGTCCTCTGTTACACACAGGCCTCGCGTGGGGTTAGCAGAAACAAGGAGCACTCCCAATAGGCATTGCCCGACATCCCCATACTTGGGCGGAGAACGTCTTCGCTTCCTTTTTGCCTTGTTTTCGTTCCTTCCCCTTTCCCTCCCACCACTCCCTCTACGTGACTTCCCGTCCGGCCCCTTCCGTGTCGACTTCGTGACGACTCGGCCCACCGCTGCGAAAGGTTGCCGACTCCTGATCTAATCTAATGATAGATAACAACGAATACAACGCCCCCTACAAAATGATCGTTTTGGCCCGATCTAGCTCTATGATTTCGCTGGGACCGATCAACATCATTGAGAGGAACTGCGTGACAGGGGTTGAAGCAAAGACCATTCGGATTGACGAAAAAACCTCTTTTTCTCACACGCATGCGCGGGTCGTAGGACGAGGTGCTCGCCGTGGACATACCGCAGTCTTTGCAATGCCTCGCAAGGTGAAGGAGCGCTCTGGAGGGCAGAAAGCTGAACGGAAGTGGCGACGTGCTGAGTACGACCGTGCTCAATATGCCAAAGACACGCCGGGGGAGAGGGGCGACGTTCGCCTGCGAGTAAAGCGCGCATTCGATGCTCGCGTTACCCGCCATATGGTTCGTCACAGTTTCATCAGATCAGCGGATCATAACCTCCGTAGAAGACAAGCGGTGCTGTAGCATCTGGACGTAGTCTGCGACGAAGCACAACAGAAACAACGCCCCGTTTTTTTTCTTCTTCTGAGTGTTTTTAGTCTTTTTACGTTTTGGTCGCCAGGTGACGCGAGAGTTCCATTACGCTCCATGGCCATGTTTGAGGCAGAACTCTACGTCTTATATCTCTATCGGCTCGCCTATTCGCGACTGCAGAAAAAGGTGACGCCACCCAGGGGAAGAGACGTGAGGGAGAGAAGCGGTGAGCCACCTGCCTATCCAAGCGAGCTACACAGAGCTTGCGTTACAGAGAGCTTCCAACTGCTCATAGCGGAGTCACGTGGTTTCTGGGTCGTGTTAGCAAAACGAGCTGCGAGGAGGTGCCGAAATTGTTGACCGACTGCAAACGCCTCCGCCTTTCCACCTGCTTTCCCTCTCGCCACGCGAAATCCCAGCGCATGCGCAGCTGGCCTTCGGACGTTCGCGTTCGTACACTGAGTAGCGACAAAGGCAGCTATAGCTCCGCGTCTATCCACTAACCATTCCACTCAGAGCTCGACGTCCTGACAGGTCCCTGCACACTCTGGTCTCCTCCTCTCCCTCAGTTTTTCGTTGTATAGGAGACCTACAATGCTGTTTGGTTTGGCGCTTTCTAGCGACTGGAACAACAAACATTGGGTGTGCCTGGGAGTGGTGGCTGCATTGTTCAACCTGTGAGCTATAGTGGGTATTCACTGGAAGCCATATTTGATGGCGATGTTTAGAGCGCATGCTCAGAAGGGGCTCACATTATTAGCCTGCTACGACCGGCAATCATGATGGTGCGGAATGCACGTTGAAAAAGGAGTGCGGAAGCTCGCCGTCAGCACGCGCTCAGCAGTCGCGCACACAGCTATGGCAGCCAGTGAATACTCCTATTACTCTGGTGGCGCCACTTAGCCTAGTGTCTGAAGCAAGAAATACCGGGTAGGCCGGGACGCCGTGAACGCATATCATACCAGTACGGCGCAAGCTACGGCCCTGGCGGGCCAATCGGAACGTGACTACGTATCATCGGATTGCGGTTTTACCGCGAAGTGTCAGGCTCTTCGCTGCGTCATGCTTCAATATGTGTGCTTTGCCCTCGTATACGTAGCGCATATCGAAGCCGTCGGCACGCAATGTGGGGCTTATCGTTCACCCTTTGCCAAGTTACAACGAGACAGCGTACAACCGTGGGCTCTCACTCTGCTGGCGCCGCCTGGCTGTTGCCGGCTGGCTATAGAGCCGGACTAGACGTTTGCAGTAGCTTCTTGTTTCACGGTCTCCGGATTTAAAGCGCTTTATCTGTACCGACGACGAAGTCCACTGCATAAAGGCACAAAAAAAAGCAAAAGAGATAAAAGAAAAGGACGGCTAAAATATAGTTGTTAATTGTAAAAAAAAAAAGAAAAAGAACAACACAGTGCGTGTCCAGTCAACACCACCTAGTGGCATAATCAACGACTGTGCTCTAGAATTTTGACGTCATTATCAAAGTGAGATCGAGCGAAGGCACTGATTGGATACGAGTGCTACGTCAGTGCTCGGCTGGGCCTCGTTGTCCAATCAACGCGTCGAAGGACGTTCGGCATCGGGCTTGGGTCCAATCACCGAGTTGGCGCCATCCGACTGCGATGACGTCCCATGGAAGGAAGAGTGGGGCGTTCGGAGGCATTCATTATTCTAGATGGAGTTGGTCGATTGCCGTGCATCTCATTGTCGCTTCGCAGCAGCCAATGATATTTCGGAATTCGCCGGTCAAGAACGCCGAGGGGGAGGGAACCGCAAAACAAGATACGCGAACGTAATAAATAACGCACTGCAGTTTCTTCAAGCTGTCAGTAAACATATACAAGACACAAAGTGGGCAGGGAGGAAGAGCAGAATAAATGTTACGCGTCTTGAAGTTGTTCCTGCGCACATTCCGTTTTTGGAACCGAACTCTCCTTTTAGTCTCAGACCGTTCGCTGGATGCGCTTAGTAGATTGCAGTGATTATAGGCTGCAGTGTGCTACGAGAGAAAGTAGATGCGCGAGCATGTTTGAGGGCGAACTTGCTGAGAGACGCGACTTGTAATCCCCGACAGCTTAACGAAAAAAGTAGTAAAGGTAACGAGCCTTCACGCTTTCCTTAACATATCGGGAAATATTAATGCAACTAAAATTTTGCAGCTCCCCAATTGTCCAGTGACGGCCCTATCACGTGCTCAGTGGGTACAACTCGCTTGCCGTTATCGATTTGTCGTTACAGAAAACGTATAAACAGTCGTTTGGCTTCCCGATGAATAAAGCATGAAGGCTGAAGGTCGCGCCTTTCTTGGTGATCGTCGTGAATTTGTCACGTCCATTAATATTCCGACCGAGTTCACCAATTAAAAACCATGCACGGGAAGCTGACCAATCGTGCCACGGGGATTCTGACGCCAAGTTTTCCGGTTGTGTACGCAAGCACGAATTGCTAGATGCTCCTATCATGCATCTGTGCATTCAGCTAATGATACGGCTTTTTCGAACGAACCAGTATCGAACGATCCAGGGTGAGAGTACTTGAACTAATTGTAGAAAGCTGCTAATTACAGCGGTTTCCACTAGGCGCGGCTTCGCGAGTCCCTTGGTTACTGAATGCTTCCTTGCACCGACATGAATCACCAGAAAGCTATGCCCTACGATGAAACTAATGGCACACTTTCATAAAGTAAAAAAAAGGTGAACATTGTTTTCAGCATGTTATTTAATATTTGTAGTATGCTTTCAAAATACGGTTAGTACCATATTGTTTTTTCGTGGAGTTATTGCAGCCGACCCTCGCAAGACGCTAACAAGTACACAAATGAAATGTATTTTAACATATCATCAGTAAATTCAAAACACACTTCAAATATACCGTACCATTTATACGCTTTGCTTTGTACAAGTTTCCTCTTTGCACGCTTTCGAGGTACTGCTTTCTCCCAAATGTTTCGTCGCCCAAATCTTACTCAAGTAGATACGAGTTACTCCGGGGGTCAGATCCCCACATCTCTCGACAACACCAGTAGGGCAATGCTGGACGCAAGTAGCGTTTTGCTTACCAAAGTTACTCATTCTTCCTTGGGATGTCGAGTTTAGTAATTGCGGCACAGGCCGCGGGTCAAGAGAGCCAAGGACAAACGGGCGTGCTCAGCGGTCTCCTATTTCACCATATAGATCTTTTTCGCATACTTTCGCCCCGGACCGCGAAGTAGGCATATCCGGTATGAGCGACGAAAAAATATTGAAAAATGTCATTCTGCAAATAGTAAAAAAATAGAGGGGAAACAAAACTAGAATGGGTGACGGTTACGCTTATATCCTAAATGCATTCTATTGGCGTGGCGACGGCAAAGCAATGTTTTCGCCCCTACTGGAAGTGACGATATTTCAAGATGACGGCGCCCATGTGAAAAAGGTCTATACGCAATCCTCGAAGTTTAGCGCAAGGTTTCCTAAATCACGAATGAAAAGCGTTTCCATAGTATTGACGAAGAGAGTCGATGCCAACCAGGAGTTCACGACCTGTGCCGATTGACCGTTTATTTTTTTTGCCCTTTTTGATTCCCAAGGCGATTCTTTTGGAAGCCAATAGCTGTTCCGCGAGGGCGGAGACCCCCGCTACGTGCGGGGTTTTCGGTTTCTTTTTCATTATGGACGTACAGGGTGCCGCCGTCAGGAGCAACACATATTTGTTCGTCTCGCGAATTTCGAATTCCAAACGTGTCATTCGTCAAAATTGGGCAGGCGAACGTAGTTTCGCAAGAAGGTTTTATATGTATTTTTTTTAGAGCTCAACTCGGAGGGAGTGAAATATTAAAAATAAAGCAGAATCGGAGGCCGTGTATTTCCAATGTTCTATACCGGCCTTTTTGTCGTCTGCACACTGGCTTATCAGATCGCTCCCGCGGGATGCCTTGCTGAACGCAAGAAAACGTTAAGAACCAATAGTAGAAGCTGGTGATGAGCAAAATAATCGCGATAATGAATACTTTTAACGATATATACGTACAATCACCACCTCGGAGCAAGCCTACAATCCAGCGTGCAGACGACCAACCTCCGTTGTAGAGCATAGGAAATGCACGACCGCCGCTTTTACTCCTTTATTTTTATATTTTATCACCTCTGACTTGGAGCTCTGAAAAATAAAAAAAGAAGAAAAGTATAGATATAAACCTTCTTGCGAAATTGCGTACGCGCGCCCAATTTCAGACATATACGTTTGTAATTCGAACTTTGCGAGGCGTTCCAATTGTGTTGGTCCTTACGGCCAAACCCTCTATACAGATTTAGAGAGCTCGTCATCCAGGCAGAAAGTACCTAGTCGCTACTGCGCATGTTCAAAACGTGTTTACAGCCTAGTCGAGAAACGTGGCAGCGTGCAGAAGACAATTAAATGAATAGTCCGAAGGATAGAGGAGTAAAGTGGGGTACCCAAGCCGCACGCCAACGCGCGTCTCGCGCGAGATAAGAACCCTCCCGCGGCAAACATGTCAAAGCCACGCGTTCGGTTTTTCCACGTTCGGGGCATCAAGTATATATGCACAAACAAAACGCGGGCTCGATGACAAAGTGCGCATCAAGGCCGGCTGACAGGACAGACTGATTACAGCTTGCCGAAAAGAGGCTTTATACTGCGTGTCACCCTACGATGGACCGAAGTCCAAAGCTCTGGGTCGTCCGGCCCAATCAGGAGCCAGCCAGAGGAATCACGTGTTGCTTTGACACAGGAACTGACACGCACGTCGGAGCAACGTACCACGCGGTTTCCGACTGGCTCCTAGTTGGACCTGAGGGTCCGTGGCTTTGGCCTTTTAGTCCATCGCTAGGTTGACACCGAAGCATATTGCGGAATTGAGAGCTTGGTTTGCATGGCGTGCGGTGTGTTGAGTACGTTGGATGGCTGAAGCCTTTCTGTCTTTTTACGAGGTGAGAAAGCGCACAGGCGAGACCCCTGGGGCCGGCGTTAGGCTAGGAAAACCGCGCTGGTGGCGCCAGGCACCGCTAAAGCGATAGGATTCTGCCACTGCTGATGGCTACCCGCGCTAACGCGCCTGATATTGCGTTTCGCTTGTTCGTCTTTTGTTGTCACGTTATGATTGGGGTTCCGTGTTTTCGGGGGTTTATTTTTCCGGAAATTCGGTGGTGTTTATTCGGGGTCCTTTATTTTCCTACAGATTCGGTGTTTTTCGGTGTCAATTTTTGGTGCCGGACGAGAAATCGGTGTTTATCGGGTCCTATGCTGATGAAACAGGACATCGGCGTGGAGTTGCCCCATCCTCCAGAGAATATGCTCGTGCCTCGGAATACTTGGAAAACGTCCCGCAAGCAATAAATGAAGGAAACGAGATAAGAGGTCAGGTCTTCCAAAAAAAAGAAAAAAGAATTGTAGCCTCGCGGATAGTGCAGTGTGGCTGTGTTCGAGGTAAGCACAACATAAAATTGCAGTATGAAGATATTTTTCGTTCCCGGGAAGCTTGGGTTTTTATTCGGGAAAGAAAGCTCCAATTCGGGACTTTTCGGTTTTCCTCGATGATAAAACCGTTTGGGGTGTAATTTTCGGGGTTTATAAACATTAACCCCCCCCCCAACAACAAACAAACAAACAAACAAACAAACAAACAAACAAACACGCAACCTTATTTATAATGCCTGTGTTTCGGAAAAAAGTACATGAACGCGTCACAGCGCTTCGACAAGGCGCGTGAACAATAGTCACAAAATGCCAGGTGCGTCTTAATTGAATTACAGTGACGTGTTCACCCGATGAGCACTATATTATAAATAAATAAACTAAAGTAAACCTTGAGCATGCATGTAATATAGTAGACTGCGCTACGCGGATGGCTCGAATACGACATTGGTTATTTTCTGCCTTTTACCTCCAAATAGTATTGGTGGACACCACATTGTACTGCTTGAATTATTGC
>JAZHYW010041384.1:0-15929 GCA_037355805.1 Ixodes ricinus | reverse complement strand
GCACTTCGTTCAGTTACGTGGCCCTGCCAGTCTGGCTCGAGATCGGCGGCGAACAGCCCGTGGTCCGAGAACACCTCGAGCGCCCGACCTGCATGCGCAGCTGTGGACGTGCAACTCGTTTGTTCCGGAAAATTCTGCGCCATCTATGAGGGAAAAGGGTACAAATAAATAGCGGTTGATCTACTCAAAAATGTGCGTTTTTTTCTTCGTCGCTCTTGTAACCGCTATGCTTCGTTTCAGCTTAGGTTCAGACGCAGCCCAGATCTGCTACGAGCGCGAGCGTGTGGCCTGAACGGTAACTCGCTCTTGCACGGCGCGTGTGCTTAGGGACGCTGAGAGCCCAGAGCTCCAGCTGCTTGTCGCGTCCATGCCGTACTGGACACCAAGCGAAGCGTATAGTATAGTATACCCAGTACACAACACGTCGGTATAACCACAAATCTATCCAACTTTAAGAAGAACAGTTCCTTACATTCTGCCTTCTTCTTTATCCCGGGTTTCTTTTTTCTTCGGAGGATTTTTTCTTTCGGATGGAAATTGTGGTCAGGACGCAAAGGGCTGACACATGAAGGAAGACATCATTGAATATTAGGTTGCTATTTGGAAGAGCTCTACTGTCTGTCTTCGTGCCTACGTGTTTTATACTTTCGTGTTTTTCAAATTCAAGAAGAATGTTTTACTGAACCAAACTTCACCAGCTGTATATTTTCGAACGATGCGAAGATGAATATGCGAGATATCGCGCGCCAGCCGCCACGGCCGCCTCTGCGTGACGTTGTCAGTCTCAACATACAGAACCGGAACATGCAAAGGTTTGGACGCGGAGCTGACGGAACCGGGTGGAGCCCAGCCTAATGCTCACCCAGCCATTCGAAGCGCTAGAGTCGACTGTAGGGTTCGACCCAGAAATGTTTTGGCTCGGTTGCGGAGCGCGAGCTCCGCCACTGATGCTGAAGCCTCTATAGACGTTTTTACAGTTTACAAAAATCGCAGTCCACGGGTGCTAAATCTCAGTCGAGGATAGGCTCGGAAAAAATAAGGACAAGAAGAGACGTAAACACTGACGCACTTGCAACTAACATTTATTGAAAAAACTAATCCCTTATATAGCCGTGAGAAAAACGCTGTCACGACTAGGCACGGTGTAGACCCCATCACGATCATCTGGTGGGCTAGTTGGTTGATCATTATGTGGAATTAACAGCGCAAAACGACAAGGGTGGATAGACAAGGAGACAGGATAGAGCGCTGAACTAACAACTGACGTTTAATGAAAAGGAGAAAGAAGAAAAATAACCCAAGAATGCTTTTAAAACATGCGAAATGAAAACCCGCAAAAACATATGCTATAGCTTGTGTTGGCTGAAAATGAATTGCTAATAATACTAAGGTTTGAGCTGCGCGTTACCACAAATCGGCAGCGTGAAGTACCTTTAGCCTAGGTACCTGTCGTAAAGGGAGCTGGAGATCGTGATCACACGGCGCATAAAGGTCCCATTCGCTAAGGGAGGTCCCGTGTTAAACGGAGCTCGCCGAGCTCCTTTACCGCTACAGGAGTAGCCTCGAGACCGAAAAACTCCAATAAAAATCACACATATATTTATATCTTGTTTAATGCATTATAACAAATGGATATATATAAGTAGCGAATTACGAAATGAATGTGGACACAAATGCGATGGAATAATAAATTAACAAGGAAGCATACTCAGCTAGCAGGTAGCAGGCGGCACGTGGAAAATAATGTCGTCTACAAACCCAAAGCGATGGACCACTGCGAGCTCTTGTTCGAGGTTCAAGACGAGTCGTCCGACTCTCCACGCCCAGGACCTTTTGTCCTCGTCGTCACCCATTCCTTTCGATAGCGTCACTGGCATGTAGAGGTTGTTGAAATGATAAATAATGGTCAGAAAGGCGGCAGAAACAGTAGCCAAGCAATAGGGTGCCTACATGTCTGTCTGTCTCAGGGTGAAGACATCCATTGTTGCACTGAATCTGTCAGCGCATGACGCTCTGCGCACTCGGTCGTGACCTGGGCGCTAAAATGGCGTCCGCCATTAGCCAAAGCTACGTGCTCGAGCTGAGTGTACCGGATTGCGGGCACTTCAGAATGCATAAAATAACGATTGGGCGTAAAAATGGCCGAGATGTCACCACTCAAGCAAAACGCGCGCTTGTATGAAGGCACTCTACCAAGCAATGGCGACCATCACTGTTCTCCACCTTTATTTCCTCTTCTTTTTTCCCCAATCTATCAACAGACTCCCACCACTACACTACAAAAACTGCGCGTGAAACCGATTTCGAGGAATAATTGTTTATCACGTGCTCCTCTCACGAGTTTAGCAGGAATGCGATCGACATAAACTTAAAGTGCTCCCTTTATTTATCGTGTGATCAAGAACGCCATTTACGACAGGTACCTTCAGGGAAGGGGCATAAGCTAAAGGTACCTTTAGGCTGCCGTGTGAAGAGGTATTAATGACTTTTTGAAAACGATTGAGCCCTGGGACGGCGTGCATAGAAACTCTTGTAGACAAAGAAAGTTTACGTTCAAAATATTCACAGATGCTAGGGATCGTTAAATATCGCGACTTAAAAATAAAGTTCTTTTGGTGACAAGGCCACGGGCGGCGCGCTTACGCAGGCATCCTAAAGCCCCTTCATGTTTCAAAAGTAGCGCAAAGGTTCGTCAGTCACGAGAAGTGCAACATGCAGCCATGGGAAGATCATGGCGGCAACAGCTGCTGCACCAGCCTTGCATTTCAGACGCCATGAATTTCCCAGAAGTGGCGCGCGGCACGTGCCTCGAGCAATTCTACAACAATGAATGGCGCCACTTTTCCCAGGATAGAGGGGCTTTAGGCATCCCCTGTGGACAGAATAACCTTTGCCTCGTAGAGCTCGCGAGTTCGTCGTTCCCCAAAACGTTTCAGGATTTTTTGTTTTCCTGAACAAGGCGGAGCACTGGCAGTCCCTGACATGTATGGCAAAGTGGCCTGCTGGCGACGACTTTAGTGAAGCGGCAGTTCTCTTAGACGATCGTTCACACGATCGCTAAGAAAGCTCGCGAGCTCTACGAGGCACAGGTTATTCTGTCCACTGGGGATGCCTGCGTAAGCGCGCCGTCCGTGGCCTTGTCACCACAAAGAACTTTATTTTGAAGTCGCGATATTAAACGATCCTTATCATCTGTGAATAATTTAAACGTAAACTTCCTCTTTCTTTTATCTACCAGAGTTTCATGCACGTCGTCCCAGGACTCAGCCGTTTCAAAAAGCCATTTAAGAGTGCAGCTCAAACCTTATACTTCGTTTCAGCTTGGGTCCAGACGCAGCCGATGCTACAAGCGCGAGCATGTGACCCTGAACAGTGCTTGCACTGCACGAGCGAGCGTGCTTGGCAGGGACGCTGAAAGCCCGCGGAGCTCGCGCTTGTAGCATCGGCTGCGTGTGGACCCAAGCTGAAACGAAATATAGTATTATTAGCAATTCATTTTCAGCCAACTCAAGCTATAGCATATAGTTTTTGCGGGTTTTCATTTCGCATGTTTTAAAAGCATTCTTGGGTTCTTTTTCTTCTTTCTCCTTTTCATTAAACGTCAGTTGTTAGTTCAGCGCTCTATCCTGTCTCCCTTGTCTATCTCTTCCTTGTCGTTTTGCGCTGTTAATTCCACATGGTGTAGACCCCTTCCAGAAATTCAAATTCCTTTGTCGATAAGGTAATTGACGTGTCACTTGTGCACATCTTCCCCTTCGCTTTGATTTCAAAGGCTTCGTGGAGCTCCCTGGATATCTTATCTGGGTATCTGGCCTGGCAGCGGTTGCAGTGTGTTGCCAGATGTCCAGATGGGGTTGCTCGTGTGGCCGTCGTCATGTTCACGTGCGCGATCGTTGAAGAATGGGAGGTGTGTCAAGCGCCGCTCGTTTCCGGGGGCCTCCGCAGGACTCTGTCGCTTCGTGGCGCTGCTAGGCAAAGCGGGGTA
Source organism: Ixodes ricinus (assembly GCA_037355805.1). Lineage (NCBI taxonomy): Eukaryota > Metazoa > Arthropoda > Arachnida > Ixodida > Ixodidae > Ixodes > Ixodes ricinus. Next base: position 11,944 of record JAZHYW010041384.1, on the reverse strand, counting down.
GATGAAATAATATTAATATTAATCTTTATTTGCTCAGGAGAGCCGTGGAACCGCAGAAAGGCAACAGCCCGTACCAAGGAAGGCCCGCGGTGCCGCGTCTATAGTGATGGTGATTATGTGATGATGCAATATACAGAATAAAGTGATGGTGATTATGATATGTGTGTGTAGGTCTAGCAGCAGTCTTAACGGTGGTGGTCTTCGCGGTGCTGCCATGGGCTGCTACTCCTAGCAGGCCGGTCTCGAGCGCCTGGGGCCCCATGTTGCGCTTTTTGGACTTCCATGGCGACTAGGGGAAGGAAGTGGCGTCAACAACGCAGCAAACGCAGATTGGATGTTGATTGGTGAGAGTCGCTGATGACGAACTTCTGCAGAAGAAAACAAAGAAAAAGTGAGCTTTTTGTTTTCTTCAGCGTATATTTCTAATCAGTGACTCTCAGCAGTCAACTTCCAGTCTGCGTTTGCTGCGTTGTTGACGTCACTTCCTTCTCTTCTCAGTTGCCGTGGGAGTCTAAAAAGCGCGACATAGGGGCCCTGGACTGGGCTCCTCGCGTGTCCGACTTGCATACGAGCCGGCCAGACTAACGGTGACGCAGGGAGTCCAGCACCCCCGCGGGGGGGCTCTAGGAGTTGGCGCCGGTGTTGGCCAGACGGCGGTCTTTACGAAAGCGGACCTTGGAGTCTCCCAGCTTGCGGTCCAGCTTGTATCTGAGCAGCGTGAGCACCCTGTCGATCGAAGACATGGTCTGTGCCATTCGGCTGGCTCTGTGACGATCGAAAAGGCCCAGCTGGCTTCTTCTTAGAATAGATAGAATACAGCACGCCGCTGTATACTATCTACTATGTCGTGGTGCTGCTAGGCAAAGCGGGGTAGATAGAATACAGCGCGCCGCTGTATTCTATGTAGCAACGCCGGAGCGATGGAATCCTACAGAAGGTCCCCTCTTTCCTAACGCAGCGACGGGCGTTTGGCACACTTCCCCTTCTAGTATACCATACCATTGCGTGGCCAGCCAGAAAGTGCGCGTGCATAACACACAAACAAATCAATTAACGCTCTCTCGTATGCTTCTATGGAAAAGTGAATACTCCGTCTATACTGTACAACGCTGTCAAAGCTAGTGGCGCGAGCGCGTAGCTTTATCTGTGTTTTCGTTTGAGCGAGAACACGTGCAAATGATCTTTGAGATTTTACCCCATGCTTACGCCAGCAGCTTTGACAGCATTGTACACTGAGTATGATACCCAAATCACACGGCAGCGTAAAGGTACCTTTAGCACAGGTACCTGTTGTAAAGGGAGCTGGAGATCGTGATCACACGGTGCATAAAGGTCCCTTTCGCTAAGGGAGGTCCTGTGTTAGAACGGAGCTTGCCGAGCTCCCTTAACAGCTACTGGGAGTAGCCTCGGACCCACGAACTCAAAATAATATCGCAGATATATAAATATATCTTGTTTAATGCATTATAACAAATTGAATATATATAAGTATCAAATTATGAAATGATTGTGAACACAAATGTGATGGAATAATACATTAACGATGAACGCATACTCTAGCTAGCAGGTAGCAGCGGCGGCACGTGGAAAACACAATGTCTGCTGCGAACCCGAATGCGATGGACCACTGCGAGCTCTTTTTCGAGGTTGTAGACGAGTCGCCCGACTCTCCTGCCCAGGACCCTTTATCTTCGTCATCGCCCAGGTAGCACACTTTCTTGGGCCAGCTTGGGCCAATATTGGCCCTTGATTGTAGTAGGCTGGCCCAGCATCGCCCAAGGAATACGATCGTCCGCCAGCCTGGCACTTCATTGTATTTCCTGGCCCAAGGTTTCCATGCTACAGCCAGGGAAAGGGCTTCCTTGGCTGGAGCTCGCATTTTCCCGGCCAGGGCCGGCCGATATAGACAGACCACTGCCAGGAAGTGCGTTTCCTTGGCTGGAGCTCGCATTTTCCCGGCCAGGGCCGGCCGATATAGACAGACCACTGCCAGGAAGCGCGTTCCTTGGCTGGAGCTCGCATTTTCCCGGCCAGGGCCGGCTGAGATAGACCGGCCACTGCCAGGATATGTGCTTCCCTGGGGATTCACTGAGATTCCCTGGCCCAAGAAACAAGAAACAGCCAGCGTTCGGCCATGTTGCCAGACCGCATATTTGTTCCTTCAAAGAAAAGTAGAAAAACACATACTGCAACATTATCATCACCAAGACTGGCTCGCCCGTGAAGAGCCACCCTGGTCTGAGTTCTTTTTACCCATATAGCCAGAGCCAATGTCGAGCGAACATTCCCTGGCTGTTCTGAATGTTGAAGGAACGTTAAAACACCACTCAGAACGTTCTAGAAACGTTCTTATGCGAACATTCCCTACAAGGTAAGCTTCTCAACATTCTAGGAAGATTCATTGGCGAACATTCGTATGCACTATGTTCTCGGAACATTCGCCTTCGAACATTCATGTGAGCAACATTCTTGGAACGTCGCTTGCGAACATTCCTAGAATTTTCGCAGGTGAAGCCAACTTTACGGAGCTCTCACGCAATCTGTGGTTCGGAAGCAGCCACGTGGCCTGGGCTGTATTTACCCCGTATATCCAGGATTGGCTGACCCGGAAACAGCCACCCTGGCCCAGGCTGTATTTACAGGATGGAGCCCAGATTGGCTAGACGGGGAATTGCAGCTTACTGCCAATCTTGGCATGCCAGGTTGGCTCTAGCTGAAGCCTTGGTGCAAAACAAGCATGGCCCAAGGAAAGTTTCCTTGGCTGCCCAACCTGGCGCGAGCTAGAGCCAGGGTATTGTGCTACTTGGGACCATCCACTATATGCCACTTTGTGCCAAAAATTTGCAAATTAAAGGGAGTTTCTGGAAACTTAGCATAAGAGATCAGTTTTATCTTATACGAGTCTACCGAGGAATGGGATATAAGGTGTAGAAGAAAAGCAATGGTTTTCAAAACTTGATAACGAACTTGCCACTCACTGGGTATGTAGAGGTGCAGTTTCGAATAGACCCGATTTTTAGCATGTGGGTGGGTTATTACTTTAAAACGAAAAGGTATATCCTGCAGTTGCGTGTGGGATGCCATGTCTATCTGTTCTTAAGCTCGGAGTGAGTAATCGGTTATGTGTGCGGTACATGTTGAATCAAAGAAGTTGACAGGTAGGAGTACACTTAGTACATGCTCATGCTGGTGCGCTGGGAAAGCGGGAATCTTGTGCCTGCGCCTTCTAGACACATGTTTGATTAAAAGCTATTGATCGCCCTGTGAGGATCTTTACCATATCCATATATGTAGTACGGCTCATTGGTGCTCCGAAGCAAACCGTAATAGTAGAAGCTTATGTACTTTTGAACATCCCCGGAATGTTCTCAGAACATTCTCGTGCTACGTCGGGATTGGTTGACCCAGAAGCAGCCACGTGGCCTGGGCTGTATTTACCCTGTATATCCAGGATTGGCTGACCCGGAAACAGCCACCCTGGCCCAGGCTGTATTTACAGGATGGAGCCCAGATTGGCTAGACGGGGAATTGCAGCTTACTGCCAATCTTGGCATGCCAGGTTGGCTCTAGCTGAAGCCTTGGTGCAAAACAAGCATGGCCCAAGGAAAGTTTCCTTGGCTGCCCAACCTGGCGCGAGCTAGAGCCAGGGTATTGTGCTACTTGGGCGTCCATCCTTTTCGATAGCGTGACTGGCCGCGTAACCGTAAAACTCCGTCGTGGTTCGTTTCTGCCGGGCACTATTTTGCTACTTCAGTGAGAACTTTGCAAGAAAATGGAGCTGCTCAACATAAAAAGGTCGCCCACCTCGCAATGCAAACTCGTAAACGCAGATAATTTAGGGTTAGTAGTAACTAGACTGGGTCGGACAGTTTTAAAGCAAGACTTATTTAGGTGCGTCCTTAGACTTAGAGAAAAAAGTAAAGTGCCGCAAAAGTAGACAGAAATAATATTTATGTTTAAAATTTGATATTTCACAACAATAATAATAAAAGAAAAAATGCAGCGTCAAAACGATTTCGAGGAATAATTCTTTATCACGAGGTCCTCTCGCGGTTAAGCTGGAATGCAATCGACATCAACTTAAAGTGCTCCGTTTATTTATCGTGTGATCAAGAACGCCCTTTACTACAGGTTCCTTCAGCTAATACCCAATTCACACGGCAGGGTAAAGGTACCTTTAGCTTAGGTCCCTTAGCTGAAGGTACCGGCGTTCTTGATCACACGATAAATAAACAGCAAGCACTTTAGGTTAGATGTCGATTGCAGCTCTAACCGCGAGAAGAGCACGTGATAAATAATATATTCCTCAAAATCGGTTTGACTTGCAGTTTTCTTTTTTATAATTGGATGTGAAATGTCACATTTCAAACCGAAATATTATTTCTGTTTGCTTTGCGGCACTTTACTTTTTTCTCTGAAGTCTAAGGGCGGCCCTAAATAAGTCTTGCTTTAAAACGTCTGACCCGTCTGGCCACACTGACCCTAAATCATCTGCGTTTACGAGTTTGCACAGAGGTGGAGACCTTTTCTATGCTTAGCAGCTCCATTTTCTTGCAAAGTTCTCACTGAAGTAGCTACATTGTGCCCGGCAGAAACGAACCACGACGGAGTCTCACTGGTTACGCCAGTACATGCGATCGAAAGGGATGGACGACGACGAGACCAAGTAAAGGGTCCTGGGCGGGAGAGTCGGGCGACTATGTCTGCATCCTCGAAAAAGAGCTCGCAGTGGTCCATCGTGTTCGGGTACGTAGCAGACATTGTTAATTCCGCGTGCCGCCTCTGCTAAAAACCTTGGGTTGTGGGGATATTTATACAGCGTGTAGTTGGTCAGCCATTTTTAAATTTGCGACGAGTCACTCGCTGTAGATGAGCAATTTAGCCAGTAGCAGTTACAACCGCTAGCCTGGGGTCTTTAACGTGCACCACGCAGCTAGTAGATGACACGACCGCACGCCGGTACGATGCTCATCCAGATCGAAACGGGCAGGGGTGGAGCTCAAGCCCAGGATCCCTGGGTTCTGCAGCTGGCGAGCTTTCGCTCCAACCGCGATCGAGCTGGGTGTCGTCGCGTTGAGCCCGCTAGCATACCGATCCCCCCTCCGCCTACTACCTGCTAGCTAGAGTATGCGTTCATCATTATGGTATTATTCCATCACATTTGTGTTCACAATCATCTTCATAATTTGATCCTTATATATATTCAATTTGTTATAATGCATTAAACAAGACATATTTATATATATGTGATATTATTTTTGAGGTCGTGGGTCCGAGGCTACTCCCTGTGGCTATTAAGGAAGCTCGGCGAGCTCCGTTTAACACAGGACCTCCCTTAGCGAAAGGGACCTCTATGCGCCGTGTGATCACGATCTCCAGCTCCCTTTACGACAGGTACCTGGGCTAAAGGTACCTTTACGCTGCCGTGTGATTTGGTATAAGGGACCTAAGCTAAAGGAACCTTTACGCTGCCGTGTGAATTGGGTATGAAACAGAGCACAGTCATGTTGCCACTTATAGTCACGTCGCCCCTTCGCGCTGCACGCAGCTTGTGCCAACGCTTGTGCGCACCCGATATAACCCAGGGATCCATGGCTCAATCACCGTCCCTGACCGTTTCGATCTGGATGATCATCGTACCGGCGTGCGATCGTGTATCACTACTGCTTGGTGCACGATAAGACCCCAGGCTAGCGGTCGTACTGCACTCGCTAAATTGCTCATCTACAGAGGGTAATAATGTCGCCATTTTCTGGCAGGCTAAAGTTCTGCTGCATGAACAACTAACGAATATTATTTTTTTTGTATCACGTATTTATTTTCCGGATGTTTCGAGGAGAGTTTTGCAAATCATGCCAGAACAAGTATTTATAACGTAACTTTAATAATAACATTGCGCTCTTTCAGTATTCGAGCGCATGAATTAATTCAAGCAATGACGGAAAGCACAGAAAATGAATAATAGTAAAATACAAACATAAAGAAGTGAAAGAAAGAAAACGAGCCCTCGGCTGAGCCATCTTTTGGTCGAGGCCTTGCGACCTGCCCTACCCGGCGAACGTTCCACTTTGAACAGTGTCGCCACCAGAGGGTAGGACCCCTTCCCCGCAGTGCCCGGTGAAGTCGTCCCAGGAGGGGTCCCAAACGCCGAGGCACCTGGACATCCCCGTCGCCTTAATAAGCCCTCTAGCGAAGGCTTCAATTGTGCTTGGCGTCGGGTATGAGATCCACTGGCTGCCGTAGAGGGCCGCCCTGCAGTAGGCCCGGTCTTCAGCCACGTCCCAACGACGCCTCCGGCACAGTTCGTCATAAGCCAGTCTTCCCGGCCATTTCGAGCTATGTCCCGCCTGTCCTGGACTCGACGCGTCCACGCCCTCGTTGATTGCAATGTTGTCCTGAGCCGAACAAGGTGTAGGCTGTCCCGTCCAGCAGGAGCGGGTAGCACAGCTGGAACCTACCGCTACGCCGGTGTCCCTTGAGCGTGTACTGCGTCTCGCGGAAGACTTCGGCGTAGCGGTCGATGGTATCCTGCGTCCACTTCAGCGCCGTCCGGCCGTAGGAGCGCGGCTCTTCCATCGGATCTACCAGGATGCTGTAGTCGTCCAGAAGGTCGACCAATCTCGCGCATGTCGAAGCGCTCCCTGAGTCGATGGTCGAGGGGCACCACAACGCCGAGGAGAGCTCCAGCCGCCGAAAGGTGTACCTGACTACGCGCATCAAGTCGACCAGGTACCCGGTGTCGTGCGCCTCGGGGTACTTCCAGTACAGGTAGACACCGTCGTACGTGTTCGTCTCCAGCCAATCTACCAGGTTGGCTGCGAACTGGACGGAGAGGTTTTCGTCCCGCGCTATTCTGCTGAACGTGACGCGGTCGTTGGGCGAGTTCGCGCCACCGCCCAGGGCCAGCCAGACGCGAAGATGCGCGTTCTTGGTCTTCAGGGCGCGGAACCGGCGAAAGCCATCCTTGAAGATGTCAAAAGACGTGTTGCCGGGCTTGACCGTGGCGTCGACGGGGTCGATGGTTGCGCAGCAGTATACGGCGTCCGTGCATAGGTGGTATGGAAAAGCGCCGATACCGTAGGTGCGATCCCCGCGGGCCCGGCCTTTGGCTCTGGCCTTGTAGACGCAGGGCGACCGGAATCGTTGGTACATCGGAGCAGCCGCCAGAGTGAACCAGTCTGCGAGGTCTGGCGCGGTGACGAGCGAGCCGTTTGACTCGGAACCAGGGAGCAGTGTGGAAGCGGTTGTCGGCTGCGTTGTCGGGAGAGTGGTCCGAGTCGTCCGTAGGCTCGTCGAGGGCCGGATGTAACCCAACCTTGGACCGTGGAGGTTCAACGGGGTGGTGGTGTCGTGGAGTGTCCGAGCTGATCTGGTGACGTTGGAAACGAACAGTGTATCGGGGTTAAAGCTCATATTAAAGCCGAGTAAGTCCTGGATAGTGGACGATTCTACGAGGTAGATTTGAAGCGCCACCATGAGGGCGAACATTACTACGAGGGTGAGGGCGACGCAGACAGCGGAGACCAGCGCGTCCGACTCGTCTGACGGGGAACGCGGCGGGGCCTGGTGCACCTCGTGGTCGGGAGCCCTCGCCGCCGGGACACCGTGGGGCCTTGGGGTCCCCGGAGTCCCGCCGGGAGATTCCAGCTTCGGCGCTCAAGGGGCGTTCCAGTAGGCGTCTTGTTCCCGCAGGGCGCTGGTCCGGACGTGTTCGTGTGCTACTGGGAGGCTCGTCGAATGTCGAGGATTCCACGGTGCACGAGCAGCGCGAGCTCGGGTGGCCCAGGTTCACGAGGTGCACGAATCACTGTAGACTATTGCGCCAAAACGAGCTACGAGAAAATATGCACTCATACAAAAAAGCCTCACCACACGAACACATCTCTTGTTCCCCCCTCCCCCCCCTCCGTTTTTTAATTCAACCTAAATTAAATCAAAATAAATGTTCAACCTGCTATTGATAAACATACATTTTAAACAATTGGCGTTTTTGATTGCATGTTTTTTTCTAACTTCACGCTTTTTGTTTTTTGACTGCGAGGCGCTGTGATTATGTGGTTTGCTCGAGAGGGCTGGAGTAGAGTCGCTAAATAAAGCTACGGTTTCAGAGTACCGAAACTCCCAAACTACGCGTCTGAAGTACGTCAGGCGCTGCCATCTTGGGTTCACGCGGAGATGGAGGAGTGACTCTAGCTGAATCAAGCCGAGCTGTAGCCGTTGCCTGCGCCAGCTACCGCAGCTGCAGCTGTGGCAGCGAATCAAGGTCGTGTTGTTCGTATCTCGACATAACACGGAAAACACGCGTGCTGAGCGACGGACTTCAGCATGCGCGCGCAGTAAACAGTTAACAGTAGCGGGCAGAAGACCGCTGGATCCAAGATGGTGGCGTTGAGAAAACGCGATGATGGTGATACCGACTCACGTGACTGCTGCTGTGCAATAATGCCGAAGCGAACCAGAATATTGTAAAATGGAGCGACTGTATTGTCGGCAAAATGCCAAAGAAAAGGAATGCGGTATACTCTGAAAGCGTAGGTTATTTAGTGACTCTAGGCTGGAGAGCGAACCTTCCGCCACATTTTTGTATTTCATTTCACTGCAGTAGATTTTCCTGGAGTCGCCGTATTTTAAACTCTAAAAACATTTTCGATCTCTTCTGGGAGATTAAGCAGAGTACCATGTCCAAACGACACCAGCTGTAGAGGCCACTAGTGTAAAGCAACGTTGGCCTATAGACGCTTTGCAGTAGCTGTGCATGGGCGTCGCCATAACCGACCTTCAGATTTTGTTTCCTCTTACTTTGATTACCTCTTACTTTGATTACAGGACAGGTTATTGCCTTTTTATATCCTACTGCTTCCTTCTCGTCACCACTGGACCTTGTAAAGGCTCGTCAAAGCCCGCTTCAATGGCTTGGCATCTCGGTAAGACAAGAGAAGGTCAGCAATGGTGGCTGTCATCTGGTGCGTGTGCAAAGCGTCTATAGTTTTTAAGGTCCTGCGGGGCTGTGGGTGGCGCCTTCCCGGCCTCCCATATAAGTACGATACTCAAGTTGAATAAACACGCTTTGTGTCACATCCAACGGGCGCACACTGTCTCTCTGCGTCCTTCCGCCTTCGATTCCTCGTGGGTTCCAGCGCGGGGCCCAACGGCAGCCACGTCAACCATGCTAGGGGCTAGCTGGGCTAAGTACGTAAGCCATAGAGTAAAGGCTCATTCACACTGCCCCATTTTCTTACGTTAAGTTGCGTTACGTATAATCCAACGCAACATTCGTGTCTCGAATGTCGCGTGTCATGCTTTCTCCTTGAACTGATAGCCTCGCTTATATGTAGCCCAGAAATCCCGGTGACTTCAACGCAATATTTCGTAACGTAACTTAACGTAAGAAGGTGGGGCAGTGTGAATGAGCTAAACCTTAAGCCATCGAGCTGATAAGTCTATATAATTTGTAGGTGGATATGGTCAGCTAGATAACGCGGTTATAAAAATTAATGCTTCACGGAGTTTATCATTTTGCCATCTTGCAGAGTTTTCAAAGTATTGGAATGGTTACAGTGAACTAGAACTAGATACAGTGGAAAAAGCAGCGGCGGGTGCCCTATTGGCTGTGTGAAACCAAGGGTGTTAAAAGTCGCGCGTGGCACTGGTGTCCGAATCCCGATGACCTCGTGCTGTACCCGGCCGCCCTGCTGTGCCTGCAAAAAAAAAAAAAAAGTCTAGAACAAAATTTGAACGCTTGGGACAGGCTCGTGGTTGTCGTATGCAAGCCAGAAGGGGGGATCGGTGGCCGAGTGGGCTAAAGCGCACACCCAGCTCGACGCGCGTGGAGCGAAAGCTCGCGCTGCAGAACCCAGGGATCCTGGGTTCGAGCCCCACCCCTGCCCGCTTCGATCTGGATGAGCATCGTACCGGCGTGCGGTCGTGTATCACTACTGCGTGGTGCACGTTAAAGACCCCAGGCTAGCGGTTGTACTGCACTGGCTAAATTGCTCATCTACAGCGAGTGACTCGTCGCAACTTTAAATGGCTGACCAACTACACGCTGTATAAATATCCCCACAACCCCCAAAATGCAAGCCAGACGAGGCAGGGCTTGGAAAAGAGCGCTAGCGCCACCTGGTATGTTCAACGCGATGTTCTTCACGCGGAGGGTGACGCATTTTCTACTATTCAAAGTCTCCTATTTTATCAAAGACAAACAAAAACCGTTCGCTTTTGTTTGCCTTCTTGCTCTTTGAGGTCAATGTAACTGTTTTATGTCAGTGGACGCTTCCCGCTTTCACCTGTCACCCGAATGGAAGTTTTGTTTAATGGTGTTTCGCCACCTTCCATTGATATGATTATAGCTTTAAGCTATTGTAAAAACTCACCAATCTCAGAACTATATTAAAATATGTATTTTTTATTTGGCGTTTTGTGTATATAATGTTAGTTTGTTTGATTTACGTGCGCATGTTTCTTCTTCGTCGGTGTTGTAATGCACCGTCGGTAAGTGATGTTAATTTTAGTGGGCATCAATAAATAAGATAAACATCAACATGAATATAAATATGTAAACATAAACACTGTAGCATGTTCTACATGTCACTATAGCTTCGGTGAGAGGGCTCGGAGGCGCCATGTTCTTTAAAGGGGTCTATAACGCGGAAAAGGGTCTCCTGCGCAGAAACCTTCTTAAATTATCACTTGGTTTATTGCCTATCAAACATCACAAACAATTCTGTGTGCCGCCGAGAAGTTGTAGTACAAATTTAGTTCATATATCGTGAATCGATAAATTCTGAAAATATTGAGCTGCCGCTAAAGCGTTATTTCGATGGCGCTGCCTAGCGAATCGCACATTGAGCTAACATTTGTGCACCACCATCCTGTAATCTTTAATCTGCCGTCTTCTACTTTGGAACTGCTACGCTGTAGTGTATATAGGAGGAATGAATAAAAGTTAGCCTCTTGAAGCTTGTGGCAAGTGTATTGTAAAGAAACTCTTATGAGGTTGCTCAGAAATAGTGGGACTGAATTTGCAGTCGTCAGTGGCTGTTTGGAAGGTTAATAAATTACGCCAACCGGGTGCCAAAATCTGTCGTTTGTTGCCATCGACGAAATTCATCTGCTTGAATGTTCCGAATCCTCTTCGTCGTGCTTCGAAACCGCCGTTTTCTGCTTAAAATAACTCGCAACAAGAACACAGTCTTTACGAGAATTTTTAAAAATAGAAGTTGCTTTAGCGAGAAAGAGGAGATTTGTTATCAGACATCGTCTGCTTTGATTTTAAAACAAAAATGATGCCTTCAACACATTCTGCAACCCTTCCTAAGTACAAATATAAAACAAAAGCGTGGCATCGAAGCAAACTTTTCTGGATGCTTGCATGACGGCGTGGCTCCCACTGGCTGCTCTTGGGGCCCGTGAAGACAGTCAAAGGAGGATCGAAAAAAATTTTACCCCTAAAACGTTAGTGTAGGATCTATTGACATCACAGCACAAACATTTCTTACTACATCCTAAAACAACTTCGTTGAAGTTCGGTCGTCAAATATATAATACAAATGAGAGAGTTCAATGCATTTGCTGGTGTCAAGCACTGAACGCCGGTGGTGCAACTCGACCCAGCAAGACAAGCCTCGATCCAAAATCCCACTTACTACAATAGACAATCGCGGACGCTGGCCAGTGCGCTAAAATTAATTTATTTGGCTACGAACGCGCAGTGGTCCATGCTAAAATCCCTCGATAAAGTTAACGCTTTCAAGCAGCGCCAACCATCGTTGTGGAAGCGCGCAAGACACGTGCCACGAGCGGGTGCTCCGCCGCCTTTTGCTTCCAGAGCGGCTCATTTCAGTGCTGCTCCGCCATTTGCTTCCAAGGACCGCTCGAGACACGGGCCTCGTGCACTGGAGCACTTAACGCTACATGCAAGACAATCACAAACAGATCCAGAGAC
>JAZHYW010041383.1:0-15042 GCA_037355805.1 Ixodes ricinus | reverse complement strand
TAAGCGCCACCATATCAGTGCTGCGCTGTGCCGCCATGATCCTCCCAAAGGGTGCACGTTGCACGTGCTTCTTGCACCGACGCACCTTGTAGTACTTTTAAAACATGAAGAGGCTTCATATACGCCCGTACCTGCTCGCGCGTAAGCAACAGCAATAAGAACCCTTCTCGAAATATTCGCAACTTTCAGCGATAGTGGTACCGCGGTGTGAGAATCGCGCTCCCTAGCTCCTGGATGATTGGCGTCATAATAAAAGGGCTTGCCTACAACTTCCTGACGTAAAAAAATAACGTAAGGCTCTAATACTGCTCGCATATGGCAAAACTAGAATTACTTACGCCTCGCAGACCCAGCCTCGTACCGCTGTTCTGCGACGATGACAGCCATTTTGATATAAAGCCCCTGACAGAGGCGCTTTATATCCAGTACCGCCAACCATCGTTGTGGAAACGCGCGAGACACGTGCCTCGAGTGGGTGCTCCGCCGCCATACGCTTCCAAGGGCCGCTTGTTTCTGTGCTGCGCCGCCATTTGCTCCCAAGGGCCGCTCGAGACACAGGCCTCGTGCACTCGCGCATTTGACGCTACTTGCAAGACAAACGAAAACACATCGAGGGGCTTTATTGTGATAGGAACACCAGTGCGCCCCTAAAGGTCGTGAAAGTTGCGAATGCGTTTATTGCGCGGCAGTTCGCACGGCCATACGGCCGAGCGGTGTTCTTGAGCGCGTGTTCGCTCGTTCGGGAAAGCGCGTGCGAACAGCCATTTTAGTTCCAAAGAAGATAGCCTCGGCAATCGGCAGCCGTTCCCTTCGTGGCCAGGCCACCCGTCGGATGAACCGTGGAGCAGTGCACCGGCGTGTCCTTCGGGCGCAGTGGTGCCAGCCGGGTACTTCCTCCGATCGGCACGCGACGGCACGCTGATCCATGTCATCTCTGTGGGCCTCTATCCTCGCCATCTTGATCACCATGGCGGCCATGTTTCAGGTAAGAACGCCCAGAGACGGGAGACGCCATCCGCGTGGAAAATACCGGAGCTACCAAAACTGCTACGCTTAGGAGAATGGGCACTCCGCGTGGCCAAATTTCTCAAGGGCGCCGGCGTTTTGGTGCCAAAGCAGGCGCACTTGACGATTATTATTTTAAAAGATGACTTCCAAAGCCTGAGATGCGGTGTCCGGAAGCTCAGGCGGTACGTTTTGCTCTGTCCCGGACTGTTTTAGCATTTCCGGTGGACGAATTACCGCTTTGTACTATTGCTGGGTGAAGATTCAGATAAACTGGAAACAAACAATTTTAAACAGCAAGGTCTGGTAGCTGGAGACGGGCTGGCGGAAAGCGGGTCAGGGCACGTAGCCGGTCAAAAGCGGGGCGTGAACCAACTGGACCGGAAAACATGAGCTCCAAATGTAAGCGGAAGTCGCAGGGGAAGCCACTGCATAGATCAGGAATTCACGCAGAATGCCCAATACAAAGAAAATAGTCGTACAATCCCAATCCAAATCCAAATGATTGAAGGGTCGTTACCCTGAAGCGTAGCTTATTAACTGGCACTAAAGAATACGGTACATTTGCCTTACCTAGAAAAACCCCGACGCGTTCCAGTTATGATGGTAGGCTCCCTAGATCAGTAGCTCAATGTAAGATGTAAGTGAGGACACAGCACGGCGAACATTTAGACGCGATCGACCGGATAATGTCCTATTGGCGCGCGCCTGAGTAGCCTCAGCCGACAGCGTCTCCGCCGCCCAGACTGAGGAAAAAAAGGAAAAACTCAAACCCCAAAAAGTATTGTTCCATACCCTACCTAAAAACCCTAGTATAACTTTTCATTATTTGGATTATGGAACTGGAAATCTAACTGGAATTGTTTACTGGAAACCTGAAATCCAGTTTGCAGACAAAAGAATAATTTCCGAAAAGCTCGAAATCCAGATAGAATCCAGACAGATTTCCAGTTCCATAACCCAGACAGCGAAAAAGTTACACTGGGTTTTGCAGCAGGGTAGACACTCGAGCAAGCGCCCTTTCCGCTCGGAGCGTCTGTTCTGACCTTGACAGACGCTGGCTTGAACTCCGCGCCAAGGGAACTTCTCGGCTTCGACGCTTTCATAAGACTGTTACTGCCGCCGTTGAGGCACAAAGGTCAACGACTGAAGCGGAGTCTAAGCAAGATCCGTCGCACAAGGGCAAAGTCCTACATGACGTAACGTACCCGGAAAACGGCTTTAAAAAAAACAAAGCAAGAACAATCATGTCTCCCCATAGTGAAGCATGGAAAACCGGGCCCTCGGCAGGCCGTCATTAACCGCATATTGAGTAGCCATCTGGTGGCGCCGCCTGCAGCCAAGGCGAGGGAGGGGACTTTGTTGTCAGCTGCGACGCTCGCGGTGTCCACACCCGTAAATATATATATATATCTCACACCTTGGTCAGTAGCTAGAAATCATGACGCTGACGATTTTGTTTTATGGCCTGGAAGCTGGTTCCTGTTTGTTCGTTTTTCTCTCGAACCTACGGCCCTGCACGCGTTGACTGCTTTGCTCTTGCTTTGATGTCTGTTGTCGCTGCGGCTGCGGCAGCAGCGACCGCCTTGGTCTTAATGATGAAACGTGCATAAGGACGAGGAAATAGAAAAATAACACGTAAAGGCTGGTTCACACACTTGAGTTCGGTGCCGCTCTGCAGCTTCGTGCTCTCGTGTCCATTTTACGAGGAGAGAGAGACAGACTGGCACGCTGTCAACATCAATGAGGTGGCCCTGGAGATGCATTTCACTAGAGTGAACGCTTCGCAGTATTTGCGAGGTCAAATGCGGATGCTATTTATGAGAGATGGTCGTTTTTAACATTGCCAGGAGTCTCTCAAGCTCATGATGCGAACTAATGCGCAAAACAAATAGTAAAGTATGCGTAAATTGCCAGTGTTTTACGGCTACTCGATAAATGGCGCAGTTGTGTTTCTTTCTTCGTAAGAGATCTCGAGACTACCCAAGGAACCTGTTTGCAACGAAACTCAACTCTGTGAAACAGCCTTAAAACAAGTAAAACAAAAAAAGCAAAAGAAAACGCCTGTTTTTTTTTGTTTTTTTTTTGCTACTCTACCGTATCTTTGTCCTTGTGCGGTGTTTTTCTCATTACGGTAGTGTCGACCAACTTTCCCACCCTAGTACTTTACTTCCTTGGTCTCCTCGTCTCCTTTCTTGTGTTCGGAACGTGAAAACGCGTGAATCTTAGCGGAGGTGTTGATTGGCATCTATTGCTTGCTGTAATTAGCCGAGCCCTGTGACATACGTCGTGGTTCACATACGCGGAGCTGACACAGACTGCGAAAAAACTTATCCCGCTACCTCGAATTAACTAAAATCGGCCGGACATTGATGGATCGTCATATAGTGATGTCTCGTTAACCCTTTGACAATCGAACTTTTTCTCAAAAGATATTTTCTTTTGGTCAGTATTTGTTTACAAAAAATCGCGTAAAGAAAATATCAAAATACGTGTTGTTTTTCTTAATTACCTAGTGTGAACGACTATGTACAGTGCTTGCAAGCTGTCCGTGTTTGGAAGCATCAAATAAAAATAATGAAGGCAAAAATTTGTCACGTTTCTTCCACTGAGTTTATTTTGGTAACTCCACTTCGGCAACGTTCCGGTAGTTTCAATTTTTTCTAATTTAAGGTACTCTACAGAGATTCTGCACTGGATGATAAGATCTCATCCTCTGAATTAAATTGTGAAGCGTTAAAAGCCTAAATAGGAAGAGCTGACGCTCGACTTGCCGCTGTACTGCCAGAGCAGTCGACATGCGAAGCGATCATCTCGCGCGTGTTACGTGCGCAGAGAGGCTTATTTCAAAACTATAAATAGCCCCAGCAAAGCGAAACACCTTGCTATTATATCATTCATAGCTCGCCAACGCCATGTCCAATAGCAACATCTCCCGCGGTGCACACGGGTTTGCGTTTAGGTAAGCGCTTCTAAGTGTGTTATCGACGCCGTGCATATATGGTGACGACTGTTAAAGGGTAAATATGTACGCGTCTGTTTCCTCCTCAAAAATCGTTCATAACATGAGTTGTTCTTAATGACGAAAACAAATGCATGTATTCACCTAGTTTGTTCTCGGTAACTCTTTGTATATAGCAGGCTACCAATAATAATGTCGTCCATACTAACGGTTCATGACTGAATACTGTCGTCCAATTTGCCCTGCACGCGTGCTCTGTAGGTTTTGGCTTCTATCTGTGTAGAATACGCTTTAGATTTTACTGGAGGCGTAACGTTAGAGTTTACAGACTGGCACAACGTTAATACTGAAGGGTCAAAAGAAACAAAAATCTGAGGTCTGCATTTTATACTACCGAAGTGTACTGAAGTACAGAGGAGAGATCGGTGTATCTAGGGACCTTCGTGCGACATAAATTTGTTTACACAATTCCTATCGGTGTGGTTTACTGGCGGGACTCGATTACCAGTGCTGCGTGGCATATTTTAGACGTGTGCACCTCTTTAACACAGTCGTTCGCAGGCACTTGGCTCATTTTGTCTCAACTGAGCGGAGCGTTACGAACGTTCCTTAGCGATCGTCATTTGCTGATGTAAACATTTTCTACGCAAACTCCTAGCGCTTGAGAATTATATTATTGAGTAATTTCGCTAAATAATAACCGTAATCCTGTTATAAACAACGAAATTCGAACGTTAATATAAGTTACCACGTGTACAAAATATTGTAGGAATTGTGCCTCGTTCCGCTCGCTAACTTGTAGCACCCAACTTTGCATAGAAAATCAAATGCAGAAAATTCGGAGACAGAAACTTCTGGAGTCAAACATTTTCCTTCAAATGTGTTTTGTTTCTTATCGATAAATTGTACTTCTATTGCGACTTTTATCACACATCAAAATAACAGGACGTAATATGTACACAAGCAAGAACGTCAAATATGGTTTAGCACACACACTCAGCGATATAACGCCTACTTGAGCAAAAACAGTAAAATCACAGGTGATGTTTATAAAGGGGGAGCAGCTGTGAACGGAACCGTGATGCCGGCTATATTTTATTCAGAAAAGAAAAATATATAAGCATTGTTGTAAAGCTGGAATTCCCCTGTCACTTTTGGATACTGGCGAAGCGTTCAGAGTGCTCAATCTGCCACAACTTTTATTATGCCGCTGTAGAGGAATTCATTATTTTTTATCCTTACTTGTCAAGTTATGAGAAGCACAAAAACATATCGGTATATTGTTTGTTTTTTAATCTTACATAACAGGTGTTCCTTTTCAAGAAGATATCTCTCAAGACCCACGTCCTGAGTTGGGGTCCCTTCCAAGCCCGGGCAAAGGACCGACCCGTGGCGTGTCCGCTCTGCCGGGGTGGAACCGATAACCCGGCGGCCGTCCCAGAGTCTCAACCCTTTAATGTCGACCTGGCAGAGCGTCTGCCCGACTTTCCCGGAACACCTGGGTACGCTGTAGATCTGACACCGCACTATGGTCCATAGTCACCGGACTGGAAGCATTTTAGGGAATCGTTTTTGTCACGCCTGATACTGTACGATGGGCCCTCCGGTACGGATTGCGCATGTGATTGTTCTGCTGTAGCACATGCGCAGTTCGTACTGGAGGCCTATCGCACCGTATCGGATAGTGCAAAAATGGTTCCCTAATACTCTTACACTGACAGCTGAATAAGACGTCTTGTGCAATCTCATTATCGCTCCACGTCCAATATCAGATCTCGGCACCTAGCCGATAAGAACCACCGAAGAACCAATGAGGAAGCCAGAAGCGTAATAAGCCCCGCCCTGCGCTCTTTAAGCTGTCAGTGACTATATGCAGCCCGATTCTGAAAGGTTAACTTCGATCAAAAGTCGAGCCAAAGTAAACGAGGTATATCAATCTACGGAGACTAAGTACAAGCGATTCCAACATATTGCACTAATGGTAAACCACCATCCGCTTTAAAACCGATATTAAAGATGCTACCACCAGCTTCTCAGCGGGCATTAAATGAGTTGTCTGTTCGTCATGCAACCTTGTGCTCTGACGTCATGATGAGTCGCGGTGCCGGTGCCTGCGTTCGAAAACGGCTTGCTATGCCATTTGTCACGGACCCGCGGAATGCCTCGAAGCGTGACGAAGAGAGGTGGGGTGGGCAGACTCTAGGAGCCAGCAGAGGAGCACCGAACAAGGCCTTGCGGGGGGACATGGGGAGGGCCAGTTTTGATGCCACGGAGGCCCGAACAAAGGTGGGTTTCGAGCGGCGGCTCCAGCAGGATGAGGGAAGGGCGCTGGAACAGATCAGGAGTGCAAATATGTACAACCTGAAGAATATCACGACCCCATGGGTGCGTCAAACACGCCAGCTGTCCCCGAGGTATGGCGTGAGTGACCCACTCCTCTACCCGGGCCGAAGAACAGGAAGAAGGGGAGACATACAGGCCAGGGTGAAGAAAAGGGACGAAAGTCAGCGACGACAATGTACGCTAGAGAGAAGCCAGCAGTCAGAATTGTGGGCTTCCTGGATAACAGCAAGGGCAGTGAACTACTCTTCGACGCCCGAAGCGGGATGGTGCGGACTAGGTTACATCGAGAAAAATACTCAGATGTGGACGTGAGATGCACCTGGCGCACACAAGAAGTCGAGGAGTCAGCGGTACCCGGCATACTCGAGTGCGCGGGCCTGCGGCCGGAAGTTGCGTGTGGCGGGAACATGGCGCTGACGCTGGGTTTCCGGGACTGCGACGAGGACGAAGCCGAGCAGAGAGCCAGGGGAAGTGGCCCACCGATCCCACCAGTTGAAGCAACAAAGCGAAGACAGGAGTGGTGGTGGAAGCCGAAGCAAGCGGTGAAAATCAAGGAAAAGTGGCGAGATACAGCGCCCTGAGTTGAGACCCCGGATACAAAGAGGTTAGCCCTAAATCCAAAAATCCTTCGTTTTCGAAGAGTTTAATTGTTCGTACTGTCACTTATTTCGCCGTGCTTTTCTGTTGCGTTTTCAGCCGTCCAAGCGGATGATTTCTGCTTGTTGTGCTCTCTTTTAGCGGCCGTAGTTTGTTAGTGCTCTTCGGCGATCGCGCATAAAGATTAATAGAGAGTTTTAGTAGATCGTTCCGATGACTCCGATAGCGAAACCCGATACTCCGCCGCCGCCTTTGCGCATGCATCGTATCGTTATCGGGGATATCGCATAGGCATCGGAACGATCGTACTAAAACTCCCTAGTGACTCCCTGCTCGCTCAGGAAATCATGGTGCTGAAGTGGCATGCACTGGAAGCCATAGTTTAGTCGGTTCCTGCTCAGCGCGAGCTTAAAATTAGCTTCCGAACAGATTCTGCAATGTGCTGCACACCACAAAGATTGTAGTTCTGCTGAGAAGTAGGGGCTCTTTCTGGGCCTGCGTTCATCGTGAAAAATTCTCTTTTGGGCCGGCAACTTTATGCACGTTACTGTTCGCTACCGATGTTTAATATCTGCAAAACAAAGCAGTAAAACAGCCGTAGCACCTTATCTGACTGATCGTAACTGCTCTTGCAACCAGGCCAGTCGTACGTTTTGCGGTACCGCAGTGCGAACTTTGCATCACATGGTGGCCACGCACTTAACACAAGGGTTGCCATCATGGTCGAGTAGGCAGTTTGGGTTTCACCGTAGACCCCCGGAGCAAACCTCTGAGATAATATATCTACAAAACTACACGAGGCATCGAAAAGAAAACTGACACCTCGCAATTCAGGGGCACTTCCTTTACTAAAAAGCGTCGTAACCCTAAAATCGAGAAAATGTACTGGAGTTACCTCTAACGCCTATGTCTTCGTTTCAGTCTTAAGTCCCACCGCAACATCAAAAGTGGAAGTCACTAGGTCTTTTCTCTTTGTGCTTAGTTCAGCGATGATAGAAGACGTACGGAAACATGACGAACGCCATGATGGTGTGATTTTGACACTGTCTGATTGGTCCCTTACCCTAGGTATCCTATCAGCTCATGGAGTCGTCTGCGTCTGAACTTAAGGTGAAACAAAACGTAGAACCCGTGATTTCTTTTCTTTTCTAAAGTTTCACAAATCTTTTTTTCTTGAATAATGATTAATCAATAAGAAGGGAATAACTGTACATAATCTACCAAACGAAGGGGATCGCTGGCCGAATAGCCTCGCGCACGCCAGCACGAAGCACGTGGAGCAAAAGCTTGCGCTGCAGAAGCCAGGAATCCTGAGCTCAATTCACGCCCTTGCCCGTTTCGACCTGGCTAAATTTCTAATCTACAAATGAAACATCAGACGCCCATTGAGGCTGACTAATTTCCGGCTGTATAAACAAACACACAACACAATTACACTCAAACGATCGATAGCTGCATCGTGGATGCATTCTTTCGGACTGATAAAAACAGAAATGAAACATTTAATTTATACAACCTGAGGGAAACAGGTTAAGCATTTTCAACATAACTTCTGTTATATTTGCACTGCCGAATGTTTTGCAAAGCAGTGTCGGCTAAGATTTCTCAGCATCCCGCATGAAAAAATTCAATGGCACCCTGAATGACGCCATTGTGTCCTTCCTTTCAACCCAGATATGGCCTTCTGGACAAAGAGTTGTACCTTGGCGTCCCGAGAAGAGCATCTGTCTCTTCCGGGCCAAAAACTCAGGGGCTGACCCGCCATGGTATCACATACAACTTGTCCACCTTCCCGTACCACCTCTGCACGCATGCCATCTACTGGCACGCGACCGTTGACAGAACCAACCAGCTCCGAGCCGGCGATTTAGAGGTGGACGTGGTGCAGCACGGGTTCCGCAAGTTCCTGGGTCTCAAGTCCGCGAATCCGTTCCTTCGCGTGTTCATTGGCGTCGAGGACGACTCTGGGCTGCACCGCGTCTCGCAGGACTCGGGCTCCACGGTCAACTTCACGCTGAAAAGCTTGCGTTGGGTCATTGAGCACCGCTACGACGGCATCTTTCTGCGATGGACGCCTCCCATGAAGAATGGCTCTTCGAAGTTTCCCAGTCTGGTCGTGCACATGCTCAGGACCTTTAAGGGGTGCGGCATCTCTCGGTCGGTGTGGTCATGCCCGTGTACTCTACCTCCGTCGACTTCTACCCGGACCTGTCCCGACCTGGTCAACATACTAGAGCCATATTCGGTAGTCGTCGATCCCCTGGCCGCGACGTCAACCAACTCGTACTTCAAGAACCTCTTTCCATATACCCCGGAGACCCTTATAAAGTACGCGAAGCTCTTAGGCAAGGCCACGATGCCGGGCGGGAGTACGAACCTGTCGCTCTGCTACCCGGTCTCTATAGCCGGCTATTCGCTGGCGTTGGACCAGTCCGGCTTGTCATCAGGCCGGAAGACGGCTCCGGTACTCGTCAATCACCAGCAGCTGTCGGGTTTGGCGGTGGCCTCCTACGACTCCACGTGTCATTCGTCCGTTTGGAACGACAGCATCCGTCTCAGGTACGGTGTTTATCGCAAGCTATGGCCTTTCCAGGCATAACGTGCCACGAAGCAGTGCCCTTTTGAAACCGTCTAGTGTATTTTTTTTCATAACTGGAATAGCCTTTTTCTTCTATTAATAACGTCTCCTACAGCTACAAAAGGTTCGCGCTTCTACATGAAGCGATATTGTGTTCCATCCTCTCGTACGTCTTCGTAACTCCTCACAATTAGAGTTCAATTATAACTAGGGTTCCTGGTTTCGGTATATACCGGTAAAACCTTGAAAATTAAAATCCTTAGCCAATTTTATCAAAATAAGGGAAAACCGAAAAACCCGAAATCGCAGATATCCTTCACTAAGTAAAACCCAGCTTCCCGGGAAAAGCACAAACCTGCAACTACAATTTTATTTTGTGTTTCACTTAAACAGAGCCACACTGAACTGTCCGCACGGATGCTTCTTTCTTCGGAAATGAAACCCCTTATCACGTTTCCTTCTTTTATTGGTACCATAACGTTTTCCAAGTATTCTGGGTACGAGCACGTACCCTGGAGGTCAGTGAATTCCTTGCCGGTGTCCTGTTTTCTTCAAAAAAAGGCCCGATAAACACCGAATTCTCGTCCAACATCGAAAATGAACAAAGAAAATCTTCGAATCTGTTAGAAAAATAAACCCCTACAATACCCGCATATTCAAAGTAAACCTCGAAAACACTAAATTCTAATGAGAACATAGGTATTGAACATCAAAAATGTCCCAATCAAATACATACGGTACTGTCATTCTCGTAGACAAATGTCAGTGGTTGCTAGATTAAGCACAAGTGCAACAAGAGAAGGTATTTATGGGGAAACTGTAATATGCACATGCATAAAAAACAGAGTTTGAACTCGCGATCTCATTACTGCCTCAGTAGTCACAGTAAGCATATGATCGACATATCCTAGCTTTGATGATGCAAATGTTACATTCTCTTTTGTGACGCACAACTATGCCTGGTGATTTTTGTTTTTTAAATGTACACTTTTCAAACGTCCGCGTCAACGCCTGTCCACCATTGATTGAATCAATTCAATTCAATTATATCAGCACGTATTAAACACAAGCCCTCCGTTAGCATTCGGCTAGAAGTCGGATAAAATACCGCGCTTCCGATACAAGCAATGGCGACCGCCCCGCCAAGGTTGCTTACTGAACGTTTGAAAAGGCTCCCTTCTGTTCAAGGTACGGACGTGCGTGCCCTGCAGCATGGCGTTAATTGTGACTACTTTCTGGTTTAAAATGTATGTCAAGTAGTGTATTCTTGCAACGTTTCAAAAAGAAAAATGGGAAAACCAAATTCAAGATTATGCAAACAAGATAGTTTGATAACATCCAATAAAAAGCTGTTGAGGAAAAGGTCTGTGTGGAACCCGCGATTTGCATAACTTAATTTACTTTAAATTTATTTTACTTTCGGCTCCTTTAAGTAAACAGCGTCTAGTGAAAGAATGCCTGAACGCGTATCTGATTATTTTGTTGTATCGGGAATTACTCAATCACAAAAAAATAAAACCAAGAACCATGTGGTTCAGTATTATGAAACACGCATTATCAATGCACGCATTGAAACCTTTAATCCTTCGTAAGACTGTGTGTGCAATGAATATTGTCAAACTTTCGAATACGCAAACATGAATGTTTTAAGGATGCAATTCCGATGTTTAGTTTTATTCAGCTTGTAACCCTCTCAGTGTTGACGTTAATGGAATCATTACGAGCTTGTTTATTTAAAGACTTAAATGGAGAAAAAGTTAGATAGCTTAGAAAGTGTGCGCTCTCCAATCCAATACAGAGTGTAAAATGGTAAACTAAAAAAAAAAAAATTTGTGATACATTTAAGAATTAAAAATTATTTCAAAATATGGAATATAAAAATTCATGTCCCAATCTCATGCTTTATAATTTTGTCACCAGTGTATTTCGAAGGCATCAAGACAAATGGCAGTTAAAGAATTTGTAAACCAACGTATAACGGGCAGTACGAACATGATCGTGATAGCGAGCTTGATCGCTTATCGCCAAAGTGGCACTTTGCTGAATCTTATATGAAATACACCTGTGGCAGGGATATTACCCCTACTTGCCTTTTGTTGACTTCCTTCAATTAGCCATCGACTTGACAGCCAATAAGAATTTTAAACAGATTGTTTTTTTTTCTACTTGTTAGAGATAGGCGTTGAAATTTTGTGGCGATTATAGTCTTACCAAAACTACGATCAAAATAAACTCTTAAAAAACCGAGGATGTCTATCATGCACATTCACTTGTACGCTGTAGGCGTTGTTTGAGGCATCATGTTCGTGCTCGTAACTTTGCTTTTGCTACTTCGTATAAACGTAAAAGCAAACATACAGCGTGGCTAAGATAGAAAATTCAGGTGTCTTCCTTACCCCGATCACTAGGTATCAGGCGTTCTTTTTATATTGCAGAGCGCAGTCGTCGCTAGCTTCAACAGTAAAAAGACTGATTCACACTTTTGCGTTTGACTGTTTGTGATTGCATCGGGAGCCTCTTAACACCTCTTAACACAGTAGAACAATGACGCCCTTTATCATGTGGACCTGGAACACTCCTACCCCTTGTACAACTTCACCAAATGTTTTGCAGTATTTTCGAGATCAAATCTGCGTATTGTTTACGAGAAATAGTAGGTTCTCACATTCTCAGATCAATTTCAAGCTCACGGTAAAAAACGTAGGAGTAAAAAATTAGTTTAAAAATATATATATACGCAACTTTGAAGTGTTCCAGACCTACCCGATAGGTAGCGTCAGTGTGATAGTATGTCAAGCGGACACAAAATATCGTAACAGATTTGGTCATGGTCAAACCCAAATGTGAAAACAGTCAAAGCCGGGGTCACACTGCTTATACATCATACAAAAGACAGTCTGCATACAGATCCGAACGCGAGTCGCCGCGAGATCCGTGTTTCGAATGCCACACGGCAATACGTTCAGCGAGAAACTTGGCACGCGGCATTCGAATCATAGATCTTGCAGTGAAGGCCTGTCCAAACAGGAATCGTGAGGTGACACGACTCCGGAAAAAATCGCGGAAGTTGAAGCGTTCGGAAGTCCGGCTTTCCGATGTCTGTTTGAACGCCGCCGAGTCAAACTCACAATTTTCCTCCTCGCTTCCTCCGCTTTTCGGTTACCTCGGTGCTCGTCAGGCTTGACTTCACACGCCACCTGCCAATGGTGTCCATCTGTTTTGCCGGGCCCTCGTATCCTTGAACGTCTTCCAATATGTACTCGATCTTACTCCAGGGTAAGGGTTTCGGACCTCTGCGTTCGAAAACCTACCCGCGTCCAGCGTCGCTCTATCTGTTTTATCACGTGACACGTTCCGCGGGACTAGCTCGGATCTATTTGGGCAAGATTGCGACCACAGCCCTCCTCTCGCCCGTTTTCGGGACCTGAAGAGCAGCGGAGGGCCTTGAGCGATTGACCGACAGCCAACAGAGGTTGTCAGTGGCTGTCCGGACCCATGGGATGAGCAAGCTCGGGGCCACCGTGAAAAACACGGGCGAAATTTGACAAAAAAACAAAAAACAAAAAAGCTTTCACCCCCCAGCAATAAAAAAATAAATAAATAAAGAAGACGGCCGGAAGCGGACCGCTGCACGACTTATGTCAGAGACGTGTCGTCTCACGATTCCTGTTTGGACAGGTCTTGACTCGTGTTTGCAGACTGTATTTTGTATGATGTATGAGCAGTGTGACCCCGGCGTTAGGGAGAGTTCGTATGTCCGCTTTGGGCTGGCATAGTCATTGACCGAATGAGAACGACAGGGCGTATCCTTCAAAAACCCGGCCTCCAGCATGCGCTTCGTGCCTTCCGTCGTGCTCTGGTTCCGCGTGCTCATTCTGTCAGGGACTATAGCAGGCCTCCCTTGTATTGTGAAGCCAACGGACGATGCAGCGCTATTCGATTTACTCGCACACCTCTACTTAAAATATGTTCATAGCTAATTCTCATCACTGTGACGACCCCGACAGGTATGGCGTCCTCGCAGCCCGCAAGACAGAGTGGCTCACGTACCAGGACGCGCAGAGCCTGGAGCAACTTCTTGACGCTATGGCGAATGTGACCCAGGGCGCGTCTTGCTTGGGCGTCTGGGACCCGGAGTTTGACGACTTTGCGGGGCACTGCGGTAGTGACCCGGGCCCCGGATCGTACCCACTCACCAGGATTGTCTTCGAGGGTCGTTTCACGGCGGCGGGTCTTCTTGAATGACATCTTCGCCAATGACTCAATCAACCTTAGTGCCCGCACTCAGGATAAAATACTGGCCTTCTTATATAGTTTATTTTAAAATATACGATCATAAATGCAACTTGACCACGCGTGCAGCTTCCGATTACACGCACAAGCCCAGAACATGGAATCAAAGGTGTTTCTTCTATTAAATTCAACGAAGCCACACCACATGCCCTTTGAATGTAGAGTTGAACTTGTTTTATTAATGTTTTTATTTATCGCACATCCGTTTTTTAATAACAATGTTTTTATACTGTCATTTCTTGAGCGTTTATGTACAAAATTGTTTGGATCGACGTATTATAAATCTGGGCTTCTAAATAAAAGCGAATAATATATGTAAGATAAATTTCGCGTTAGAGTAAAATGCCTATTTATAAGGAACTTCTATCAAACCGTTACCGTGTTCCGCGTAGCGTACTACCGGCGCCTTTGAAGCACGCTATTAAGCTCGCGCTCCGCTGTCACGGTATAACCCGGGTGCGCGCATAAAAGCATGCCACAAGTGCGCCGGTAGTGCAGTACGCGGAACACAGTAACGGTTTGCTAAAAGACCCTAGTATTTTCAATCATTGCTAAGGTCAGTTCACTCATGCATCCTATCTCTGAGATACCGCTAATTTGGCACTGCATCGGCGCGACTGTGAGTACGAACTCAGCGCAGGGTGTGCGCTACATTGTGTGTGTGTGTGAACAGGAGAAGGCCGGGTCTCATCCACCGCAGCGCCGATACAGCGCTGATACAGCCCAAGGTCTGCGGTGTGTCTATAGCGCTGAGTTAGCGGTGCGCTGTATGTGTACACGGGCCCTTATTTGGCCTCTTTGTACCATGTGTATTCCATTGCATTATTTAAATGGTGCTTCTTGTTCCTTCTTACCTGAAAAGTTTTCTGGCAAGCTTTAATTATCACCTTCGTGATTACCACAACAAAAAAATTACGCTCAGATTTATAAGCACAAGTCGATCTCTCAGTGGCGCCGCGAATAAGTAACCGATTTATTCGCAACTCCAGCCCGTCGCTTGACTTCTCGCAAACTAAAAAAAAAAAAAAATTCGGAGGAACGGGGATGGCGTCGGAAACGGTGGCAAGGACTATCGTCCTGGGTTACCTTTGTGCTGCTGTTACCGCATGGTTATTGCAGGCCTGCTTGTACACCATGGAGTCGTGAAGGAAAAAGCAAGTGAGTTAGAATAGAAATTATTGCATTCCGCTTCGCAAATTTTTAAAAATCTGCATGCTCATTTACTTAACGCACGTCAATATCTCCCTCGCCTGTGACATGCTCC